>JAADVB010000058.1:0-84703 GCA_023334545.1 Salisapilia sapeloensis
GAGGTAGAATCGTGATCTTTTCATGTCCTTGTATGCCGTCTTCATCACTTTCCGATTGACCTCTTCCTAGCCTCTTCCATCAAGAAAAGTATGGATCGCCTCTATGTTTCGCTCCTGTTTTGGCAAATTCTACTTATCGATGTGTATGGTTACTCCATCAGTGGAGAGATGCCTACGCCCGACCCGGCGGAGGATTATAAGATGCTAAACATAAAGCTGTATCGGATGCTGGAAGACCTAAACAAACTACGAGAGGAGGATGGTGAAAAGCCTTTATGCTGGAATCTTGAATTGCAAAAGCTGGCAGACAGCCATGTCAACGACATCGCTGAGAATATCAAGGTCCCGCTTGTCAAAGGATCGGACGGCTCTACACCAAAAGAGCGCCTACGAAAGTCGAATTTCCATTTGGAGTATTTCAGAGAGTTCGACTTCAGGGTGAGGAACATCGAGTCGGAGCCCACACGCCGAGAAAACAAATTTCGCACCCGCGAGAAAGCATTTACGCATGCCCAAGAGAGCTACGGCAAAAAATTGCTTACAAGCCGAGTGAAATACATTGGCATGGCTTACGTTGATGGGAAGAATTTTCAATACTGGTCGGTCATCTTTGCGGCAGGCAAAGGGAACGAGTGCAAAGGGGTAAAAAATTTGATCGGTGATTCGTTTTCTGTTGAATAAGCATGAACATGTCTTTGACGCATTTTCGTATCGTTAAGATTGCCTCAGCGTTAACGCTGCATGTATAATAGAAAGATCCCAAGTCAGTCTGAGTAGTACACTCTATCCTTGTCAGTGGCCAGAAGAGAACCCAATTAATAAGCATAATTGAATTCCTGTTCCTTAAGTCAATGAATTATTGAATACGGTCTAGCTATAGGTTCAGACCACATTGTCGTAGACTGGATCACTTCTGTTCATTTTCTAATTATGAGCCCCTGCATCTTATATCGACTCTTTGTAAATGTCTAGACTCGTGGTCATCATTCGCAATGTATGGCTTCTAGACCTATCTATAGCCGACATAATCGTCTGGTATTGTCGCCGGAAACTACACTTTTCATCCGTCAACTTGCACACGCCTATACTCGCAACAAAGCCTTTCTAGTGTGCTTGGAATATGGCTGCCGCAAATGGTCCGAGAATGTATCGTTCAGGTGAGCTTCTGGATCCACCGGTCGACTACGCATCATCAGCGGCAACTGACCGATATTTATGACGCAGAGTTCACAGAATACTCTTTCCAATTCCTACCATGCAATAGAGCACGTTATGCCCTCCGTTCATGTCTGCCTACCCCTCCTTGTCAGTTCTCAGATGACTAGTGGGAACATTACGTTCCCCTTGATGTAGCCATTGAGATAAGCGACCACCACGAAGCGAATAAAAGAACGCTTACACACTCCCTTGCTTCCATTAAACATGGTAGAAGACCACATTGAGTACTGCATGAGTCGTTTCAACGCGACAGTTGTCGACAAGCGAGTTGATTTGAGCGTCGAAAAGTATTTGCTTGATGGTGGTGAATAGAAGGAATCGGTAACTAAGAATCCATCACAAACTTGAATGCAAGGATCAAGGAGGTAACATGTGATCAGCGATCTGGGCAAGTATGATGGAGGGAGTAACAAACGATGAAGGAAAGCTATGTGAATCGAAGCAATGGAAAGCTGCATGAGGAGATAGCAATGACTATTTGTTGTGTACAAGTAAACTTCTACGATCTTGGAGGTCCGTCGCAGGGGCACAGCCACCGCAGGACGTCGGCTTTAATGTGAAGGAAGTAAAAGGCAAAAGCGTGAACGTATTTAAACCTGATGAAGACGAGGGCTTCGAAGCATAACGCGGATTTCCCTCCACTTGCTAAAACAGATGACGCAAGATTTCTACGTTCCATGCACAAAGTGGGTATATTCACGTTTCGTATCCCTATGCTGCATCGAACAAGGCTCTTTCTCGCCATCGGGTGCCCGCTGCTTGCTTGCTCGAGACCATCCAAGGTAAAAGCACAAAGATGCGATCAAGCAGGTCAGTTGTCCATTCGTGCACCATACTACCAAGAATAACTCATGCCTGCAACTATCTTCGGTCTATCCGCTAACCGATTTCAAGAGGCACACTTATCAGTAAGTAGGGATGAACATGTTCTCATTTCTAAACGTGCACCAGCCTGATGAAGTTGACCCTGCTATACATCATACTACATGCTTTATTCGTGTTCTCGACCCTGGGAAGACGACGTTGGGTAGAGCCACTTGTTTATAAGATGATCGTCAGTTTAAGCGACATTCGTTAAGAAAATGGTAAAAAACGTCTAACTACATGCGCTCCACTGAAGCTATTGCGAAAAGGCATTTGGATTACTGCGTGAGGCACAGAAAGTCAATCCATATTTAAAAATTAAGGAAGCCAAGTCTTTATGGCTATTTGTCTGATACTCTGGATGTAGACCAGGAAGGGTCTTGGTCAGTGTCATTAAGAATGAAACTCGATTATGCTAAGCATGGGAATAATGCACGAGAGAAGACGAGACTGCGTATTGTCGAGAAATTTAAACATGATGTGAAGTTGCTGCGAGACTATGATAAGGCTGGAGTTGCGTTCGCAGAGGCTGATGGCTGGTTGTATTTTACCTATCTGCTCGTGCGTGGGTCTGGTATCGACTGTGACGATATAACGTCGGATCCGGACGGGCTACTTTGGCACCTGAACGCATACGAAAATCACGGGGCTGGATAGTCATGCCAGGGAGGAAATAAACAAGTAGTGATAATCCTTGCTTGTCGGTAGTTAAGGCTGTTTAAAGAACGAAGACGCTTGTTGTCTTCAATGCCGAGACTAAAAGTAAGCACGTCGATGTTTAGTTGCCTTAGGATGATCCAGGTTACCGTTCTTCTCTTTTCACACTTTTTATAATATTGCTTTATACTTTTAATTTGTCGAGCGAATGTATACGAGAAGTGATTGAGGCAGCAAGAATGTACGCAGGGTATAGCTACAGCGCTTGATTGCAACACCCTGGTCATTCTTTGATCTGACAGTCGTGTATGGATGACGCTATATCTCTACCACATCTTCATACGCTGCCAATTAACACTGGTTAGTGCTGCCGTCGAATTTATCTAAGCAAAACGACCAGAAGATAGGTAAGGCATGTCATCACTGACTGCCTTCGACTTGAACTGGATAATCTTACTCCCTACGATGCACATTTAACATAAGAGTATGGTTTGAGGGTTCGACATTTGATGAACTTCGAGACTGCCATTTGGAAAGTATTCAAGACAGTGGTCTGATCGTTTGTGCTAGCGATCCGTTTTCAATTGATATGCCATTCTACTTGGACGAATCTCTTTAGAAGTCAAAATACCACTCGTTTAATTTTACTCACAGTTTACTATATATGTAACTTGCAATTGCCCATCAACTCTAGCTCTACTCACTGATATTTATTTATTAAATGAATAATGTTTAGTGAAACAGGCCAATGTGGTAGCCTAAGGTGGATATTTATCGTGTGTCTTTACTAGTATTAATCTAAGCTATGTAGTCGATCTCCAGAGTACTCTACGCTTCATCCTGAAAAATGGGAACACATAGTCCAATGTACGGGCAAGGTGGTACAAAGCAAGCGAGCGGTTTCGGCTCGCAACGCTCACTAGGAGAGCAACTGCCGCCACATAAATCTCCACCATTGCACGTCACAACCCACCCTTTGCCATCTTGAGCCTGAAGCATGCAATCCTCTTGCACATTGCAATGTTCTTCCCAATGCCTTCCACACGAGCAACTCTCTTCGTATAACACCTCTAGACTCCCCTTTGCCAAACAATTTGCCACGTCGAACTTGCATTTATTGGAAAATGTCTGGCCGTTCGAAGCACATACAGGATTATGTAGAGTAATACACACTTGATCGCAGTCTGGCGCTTGTTCATGACTGCTATCATTTATCATAGTTGGTTTCTTACAGACCTCATCACTTTCAGCAAGACGAATAGACCCTTCTGTGCGGCAGTTTTCTCGCGCTAGTTCACAGTGAGAAGTATACTCCACACCGTTGGACCCGCAAACCAACTCAGTATGCTCATTTGTCTTCAAGTTAGATTTAGCCGGATGAGTGCATTTCCAATCACACTTTGTAGATAAAGAACTATCCGTTGTTTCATTTTGCGTAGTGTTTCCGACCATCCAACTGATAGCTGCAAGCCCAGAGTCTTCACTTGAATTAGAGGATGCTACACAATGACCTTGGTGTTTAATCATGAGTCCGACATCTCTTTGACCTGCCTTGTTGAAGGTACAGAAGTTTGTAAACGTGACGTTGTTGGACGCACAAATTGGCATGAATAAAGCATCGTTGCACGATACTTCTGCATTGATGCCTTCTGCATGGAAAGCTACGAGTAGTAGCCAAACAAAAGCAAAAAGATCAAGTCTCACTTTCATTGCCTTGATGTGCTTCCCCCACGACTTGCGTTGCGCCATGAGAGAGTAAAAGCGAATATATTTGTGTTGTTTGAGCTGTCTATGCGATCCTGCAGGTCCGTTGGGACCTTTGTGCTGCTTCAAGCGATCCTAACGGCTCTTATGAGATGTGCTAGGCTTGGGTCCTAATTGAAGCATGCTCAGCTAAATTTGGAGTCTAATGTGCGGCTTGAGTTACTACGCAAAGTTTAAATGAAAAAGATTTTGTTCTGACTAGGGGACCATTGAACTTGGTGGCCGATAAAAAGGAGTTTTAAAACCGATAGCTTGAAAGTCGTCCATAAGGTTTATGCATGCTGTTGATTATTAGAAAGAAGCCTTAATGACACCGTCATACGATCTCTGCGTTGGATACACTCATCTGGTGTAAATGGATCCGTGGGTCCCTTTGGTCTAGAAAATATGCTCTGTGCCATGTCAAATGCGTGGTTCGTTACCATTGTCTGCACTATATCATTGAGGCATAATTTTTAGCGTATATGCCCATATTTTCCATTTATTAGTCCGCCTAATTTGGTCATGAACCTCAGCTTGGTCCTCGGTAGTCCGAATCTCTTAAATTTTGCAAGATTTATATTGAAGCAAACATAAAAGAGTAGAATAGTCATGCCGAAGAAGTTTTGGACTCACGTATTGATCGATACTTACCAACGTTTTCATTTGATGTGGGTTCACTTCCTCCTAGCATTGGATATTAGAGTTCGCTCCCCAGCTAAGAGTAAATGTAACACAATATGTCATAAACTAATTATAATGATAATAATAATATATGTCAACTTCAAACATCATTTTAAATACTTATCAGTTCATACAGTTATAATCTAGCAACAAAAAAGGTTTATCTTCTGCTACGACCTCTTTTTTATTTTTAAACGTGCAATGCAGGACAGTAAACTCTGTTATGGACTCTCGCTTCAGCACTTGTTACCTCTAGTCGTATTTATCAGTGTCAACCATCTCGCCGTCACAATGGTTGTCTCTCCCGCCGACTAAGACAATAGAGTAGAATTCACCCGAGTGTTCATGACCATTTAGCCTTTCATCGCCTTGTGACATACCCCGATACGTCGCCATCCCAATCCCGACATATCCAAAATTCTTTAGTAGATCTTCGTAGAAGTTGTGATTGTTGGTCAAAGTTGTGCAAGCATCATCGATACTTCCGGCGCGGAGATTGATTTCTTTTTGGCGGGTAAATCTTACACCACGTTTTCTTATGCGGTCTTCGGTTGTGGAACCGTCGGCTCCCACATGTCGTAGAAAGGTCATTGTGGTAAGATCTGGTGCGTGCTCCTGCGCAGCTGCCATAAGATAGCTGTTCCAGCACAATAGATTTATCTGATGCTCTTGTCTAAAGACGTTTATGCAGTCAAAAATACTGCCTACGTGAAGAGGCAAATTATCCACGCTGTCCGAGTTGGGGTCGGGGAGATCATCGTCGCTGTCTTTATTCGAAAAATAGTTAATTGTTCGCATAATTGTAAGTCCGCCCATTACTATGGGTACTGGATTAAGAGGCCATGCGGGAGCAGGGATAAGAAGAGCAATAACCAGAAGAATGGTCTTGTATGAAGCGAACATGAAGAAACGAGGTGAAGCGTTGATCTGGTTGCGCAGTCAAAAATTGAGAATGAAAATGGTCGAAGAATTAACATGAATTTGAAGGTAGACAGATAAATCAATTACACCCTAGGATACTTCATATGAGGTAAGGTCCACCGATTGTGGTCTACATATTGTCTTTTAAACGGCATCATGCCTCCGTAGCTAAATTGTTCTTGTTGATTCGTTAGACAACCGCTTTCTCAACTTACTGAATTGCAGTCCCATCCAAGTTTATCACTCGATTTTTCGTAAGGCACAACAAAATGTGTGTATATACAGCGTATCGACCACGTAATCATACAAAAATACACTACTTTGCATGAAATCGCTACCTATCACCATTTTTTATAATTAGTTACCAAGTAGCAATACAAGTAAGAAGAATTTGTACTTTATAGATTTGCTCTGTTCATTGATTGCCACGCGATCGCTTTGTCCTTAAGCATAGTATCCATTATAGTGCTTAGATTCTCGCGAAACCGGCATCCAATATGATACCGTCAAAAACATTATAAAACGGCTAAGGAGTGCGTTTCAAAACTCATTCAATATGTCACTTTTTATCTATCTTCGATAGAGCAAAGTTGAAACGTCTCGCATAATGAAGTCGTGCTTGTTATTCAATTCGTGGGTCTTCTGCGCCTTTGCAATTTATGGTGCAGTTGATGCAATGGAGCCACAACGTCGACTTGCACGACCACAGAATACAGGAAATACAAAGAAACCCGGTACTTCTCGATGTCCTAAAGATTGTGGTAAAGTAGCAGAATTCAAGTTATGCGGGAGCGATGATGTGACCTACGATAATGGTTGCGAACTGGCCAAGGCGAAATGTTCAGATGAGGAGAAAGAAGATTTGCTTTTAAAGTACCCCGGCAAATGCATTCCATCTACATTGGGTCCGCAGGAATTCAACCAAACCGATGATGTCGACGTTGGAGATGTTAGTGCAAGTGACGAGATCTATGACGTCGATGTTGACTGCTTTAACGAATATCTGATATCTTTGGAGAAGCCGTTCATGACCCATAGCGTAATCTGCAATATGGAAGCTTCGTGGATAGACAATGACGACGTGTATGAGGATCGCGAGATATCTGCCGACAGTCGATCTTCATCTCGCAATGGCTCAAGCATTGATTCCGACAAGGGAAGTACTGCGGATGTAGAGGTAGGAGATATCGACGAAGAGAGCAACAACTCGATTACTATACCAAAGAACGACTCGTGCATGGAAAGTCATTCTGAAATGAGCTCAGACACTGTCGGATGTCACGATTGAGTGAACAAAGTAGCATTATATTTGCAGAGAATGTAGCAGCAGCATACAGGTCGGATCATTTAAGTTGAGCACGAAAATATGATTTCAACTTTGACTGTCATTGCTTTCTATAGCTATGTTTGGCATATTTTTGACAAAGAGCGAACTATTTTATGTTTACTCATGTGTCTGACATACACTTTGCACATTCACTATAATGATTACGTCATAATATTATTGAAGTTGGTTTGAAGCTGTATATGGAAGAAATCTTTTCATACAGAGCTCTTCCATTTCACAAACGTATCTTTCTACAACACCAGTCGATACCGCTGTAGTTTATTACATACCAAGTCTCCATAATGGTGCAGAGACGAAGTTTGACTCTCCTCACCATATATCTTGTTGGCCATGGCATAATTACGTATACAAAAGCGATGCTGCAATGTCCTGGCAAAGATAGGGAATGCTCTGATCATGGGAGCTGTGTAACCAGCGAGCATGATGGACATGTATGCAACTGTGAATGGGGATACACTGGGAACGACTGCGCAACACGTAATGATCTCCAATATCTTATTTTGACATGATGTCGTATTGACTACTCTCGTAGGCATGTGCCCCCATGGATATGATCCCGACTCGCCCAAAACGGAATCACCCAGACTTTTGTGGAAGATAAAGGCTGGTGATCGAGCAGCGACGGATATGTTTGGCACTTTGCAACTTTCATTTTATGGGCACACGATTGCAGCACCGAATAATGTCATACAAATGAATGATATGGAGTGTACCAATCTTTTTCAGGAGCTGAACGCCCTCGATCGTGCGGTAAATGCAGTTTCATTCTTTGAATTCTATCCTCAATATTGATACAAAAGTCTTCTTGTATTAGGAATGTGTCCGACGAACGAAAACATCCGATTCGTTGGCCGAGTTCGAGATCACTCTCCAGTCTTTTCCCACAGATCCTGTCATGAACAACATCTACGCCCATGAAGGCAATCCGGCTGCATCTGACTTTAGCTGTGGTACCAGTCAGGCTGTAGCAAACTCTGAGTCTATCAATCTTCTCGATACATCCATTTATTGCACTTTTGAGACCGTATCAGATGATGATGCTGTCCGTCCGTTTACACCTTGCAGTAGTCATGGCCATTGTGACGGAAACACAGGGTATTGCATGTGTATGGATGAATACGATGGGAATAACTGTGAGAAGCTACCTAATAAGGAAAACGTTCAGCTCATATCGAGTAGAGATGTAAACTTTCACGGCAGCTTACTACAATTTGATGCTGTACAATCACCGTCAGACGAGTTCAAAATTATCAACGCTGACGCTGGTTACTCTGACGTCTTCACAATGTACGGTGACGGTCGGACGATCCTTCATTGCGGTAGCTTCACGGTCGAAGATGGAGGGTTTATTGTTGACCATAAAGGTGTAAAAGTATCTCCGGACAGACAACTCTTGATCGATCGATCTAACTTGGTCATCCAAGACGGCGCTATACTTTTAAAAGATGAAAGAAAAGGTCTTGATGCTTTCATCCAAGCCGAAAGCAATGGTCGTGGGTTTTTGGAATTTACACAAACGTCTCGACTGGATGATGATCCAGTGCCGATCATGGATGTCGACTCAGCAGGACGGTTACACATTCATCAGGGAGGTCTCCAAGTAGCGAATGGCGGATTGGATCTCCAAAATGGCAATTTGTCAATCGGTATGGATGGAATGGAAATGAATGGAGGTCATCTGAGCATCCTGAACGGAGGTATCCACCTTCGGTCTAGCATGCACGGTGAGGAACGATGGGCATGGTCGAAAGATGATCCTGTGTCGGCGTTACTCCACGTAATGACAGACCGTGAAGAAAAGAGTGTTTTACACTTTACGTCTCTTGGTCCAGAAGGAGAAGAGTTTCCTACTTTTAACATCAAGGGAACCGGTGAAACGACGATACACCGAGGTGGTCTAACGATACATTCGGGTGGACTAGAGATTGGCGCCGGTGGACAAAGGATACTGTCGGGCGGACTTTGGATAGAAGCAGGTGGACTGCATGTAGAAAATGGTAAATTCACGGTTGAAGACGGATTCGAGATCACGGATGGAGGTTTCCAAGTTCAGACACATAATATCAATGGTCCAGTACTCCAAGTAAAAGCAAACAATCATCAGTTTGCAGGAGCTTTAATTGAGTTGAGTACGAATATTCAATGGTCCAACGACGGTGACCAGTTCCATCGTTTGATAGAAGTGAAAGACTCGGAAGGGCTGTCCATCTTTACGATCGACGCACAAGGCTCGCTAAGTACTCGTGGTAATATTAAGACAGAAGGAAGAGCTGGTATCGACAGTGCTGGTCCTATGCACATCGGCTCTTCCTTCGCTTTACATATTAAACGTATCAAGGCTGATTCCCAAATCGTTCTTCCTCCTGACGCAACGTATGTCCAGGTCGTGAGTGACGGCGTCAAGCGTACGAACATCCTATCATTTGAAAAGAAATTCGCAGTCGGTCAACTGCTTATTATTCAGAATCTGGACGATGATCTTCTGCAAGGGGATGATTTCCAGATACCAAGCGGAGCTACATCTCTCTTCCTCTTCGACGGAACTTCATGGCAAGCTCTAACAACTTCATCTCGATCAACACCAGCATCAATACCAACGCAAGAGACCGAACAACCGTCTGAAAACGTCAATTTTGGTGATGTCAAAGTGAAAGCTACTTCCTTGCAAGCTGGCAGTCAACCGAAAGGCAAGGTAGCAATCTATGGTCGTGGAGGCGAGCTATCCCATCATAGCTCTGTCTCGTTCGACGACACAACCGAATTGCTATCCGTCGAAAACTTCCAAACGAAACAAATCATTGGTGTTATTGATGCTTCTCAAAGTGAATGGCGTGGACTAGACGTTGTTGGTGGTCATTTTCGAGCAGTGAACTTGACAGACGTGACAAATGTTCAAATCGAAGGCGAACTCATAGTCACGTCGGTCATTCCATCTTACTTTGGCGGAGACGTTCATGTCGATGGACAAGTCATGGGGTCCGGAGCCTATGTCGACGCTTCCGATGCAAGACTGAAGAAAGACATCACACCCATTCTGGATGCAGCGACATTAGTAGAACAAATGCAAGGTGTCGAGTACTCCTTCATAGACTCCCGGAAGAACCAGGAACGAGAGATTGGTTTCCTTGCACAAGACATGGAGAGTGTATTGCCGCAAGTCGTAGCCACCGATGGCCAAGGGTACAAGTACATTGCCTACGCTCATATCGTACCAGTCCTTGTGGAAGCTTTTAAAGAGCACACTACCAAGGAACAAGAGCTACGGACACAAGTGGATGTACTAAAGACGGAAGTGATGCACCTACGACAGGAGTTTGCTGCACTCCAGCACAAACTAGGTCGCATTCTACACTTTTCCACGACGAAAGAGTAACCATCTTTTGGATTTAATTAAAAAAGCTAAAAGAACCATCTTCATCATCCTACATCACTTGACGCCTTCCATCCATTTGATTCTGTCGCTCCGATCGAATGTACATGACGACGCCAAGCGCAATGGCGACACCCAAAATCAGCAAATTGTCCGTCTGGAAGACACTCCACACTTGTTGCAAAGCGCTGTCCATCGACGTGCCTTGAACGTCCACTGTCCACCACTGCCCAAAATAAGATGGATATGACGCCTCAACTGCAGGACTCGTTTCCTCCTTGAGATCTCCATTCCACCAATCTTCCAGCCACGTCCACCATGCCTTGTAGGTCATGTGTGCATACAACTTCCATATCGCCAAGGTCGCAGGCACGTGGGCATCTGCGTGAGCTATCCTCGATCGGTCGTAAAATCTTTTCGCTAGGAAAAAGTCCTGATCCTGCCCGATCCCGTGTTCGTACATGATTCCAAGATTGAATAGCGCTTGGGCATTCGCCTTCTTCCCAGCCAAAGAGTAATGCGCACTTGCCTTGGTCAAGTCCACTTCACTCCCGCCGCGACCATAGTAGTAAAAGTCGCCTAGCTTGAGATTCGCATCCACATTCCCTTGCATTGCAGCTAACTTATACAGGATGATGGCAGCAGACGACAGTGCATCCGTAGAACCGGTACTAAAGGACACGTAGTGGTCATTCAATAGGAAAGCAGCATTGTGCTGCGCCACTTCGTACCCTTGCTGTGCCATCACAGCATACTTGACAAAGGCTGCGTCATACTTTTTATTACTAAAGTCCTCGTACGCTTCCGAGAGGGTCTTCTCCCATTCTCCACGTTCTGCCACTGTCTTGAAGAGTTCCACCGCTTTCGAACATGACCTGCCGGTACCAATACCGTGCCAATGCATGTGTGCTAGCTTGTGCGACGAAAGCGTGTGTCCTTGATGAGCTGCTAGTTGGAAATAACCTAGAGCGACTTCGTACTCTGGCTCATACATAATCTTATGTCCGGATTCAGCCAGCTCTTCGATTGCTGAGACCGCTCCTTGGAGATGTAGTACACCTAGATTATAAAACGCTTCCATATGGCCCTGCTTGGCGGATGCTTTAAACAGATCCAATGCTTTACTTTGACGCTTACCCTCGCTCCACTGTGTTTTCGATCGGCCTTCCAGCATCATCATACCCAGCTCGTTCTGGGCAGCTGCACTCCCTTCCTCTACAGCCTCTTCCAATAATTGTTCCGCAGTGGCATTGTCTTGATGGACGCCAAGACCTTGGTGGTATGCATGACCAAGGTGATAGGCGCTACCGGATGCACCGAGGTCATATGCCTTTTGGAAGAGAGCAGCAGCTCTGTCCATGTCCTGTTCGACGCCTCGGGCGCCGTAGTAGTACAACGTTGCGAGGGTAATGGTCGCATCTGGGTCGCCTTTGGCAGCTGAGAACTCGTAGTACTCGACAATAGCATCGTCTGTCGGTAAATTCCGTTTGTGTTGTGCATCGGCGACATTTTGTAGCCGACGGGCGGGGGCGTCCCGAAGAGCAGGTGATCCCATGGACAGCTCTCTTAGTTCCACCGCTTTGTCCGAGGCTGGAGCGTAGTACCTGATGGCAGAGTCGCAGTTCTTGGGAGTATGTCGACCGTATAGATGACGGAAGCCAAGCGCCAACTGAGCTCCGACGTGATTATCTAAAGCAGCAAAGTAATAGTGCGTGGTGGCACGAGCTGGTTCATGCTGATAACCCCAGAGACCATATGCGTATGCGACTCCAATGTGAAAGTGGGCTTCAGATGAGCCTAATTGGGAAGCAGCTTCATACAATCGAAAGGCGAGTGCTGGATCGAGAGGGGTGTTGTGCTCGTCGTCACCGTATAGAAAGGCGTTTCCTAGCGTTGCAAGTGCTTCTGCTTGATCTGATGAACTGATATATCCATCTGCATTCTTTGCAACCTCTGTCATGGACGATAGAGCATTATAATTTCTAGCAATGCCGTCTAAATCCGGTGTCAGGGACGAAATGACTGACGTTTGGGCTACTGTGAGAGCACTATGATATACTAGGATGGTTGAAAGAGCTAGAGGTAATAGCAGAGGTCTCTTGCTAGCTAATGACATGCTTAGGTAGGTGAAGATAGGCGCTGACGTGGAGAAAGTCGTGGGCGTAAGATGAAAATGGCACAGGAATTGACACTTGGCCTCAATGTTCTGTTTGTGTCTTTGGAAGGATGTTTATAAAAATAAGTTTAGTTTTACTATAAACTACTAGTTAAAATCGAAACAATTTTCTAGACCAGATGCTAATCTGTTCGTTTTATCCAAAAGCTAAAATTAAAACGCTAAAAATAGCTTCATAGATGAAGGTGTCTTGATAAAATTAGACCACAGATGAAACGACTTAAAATGGATCACACCTTCGATGTCAGTATGGCGGGGCACATGACGCATCGCGACTTGCCTAGATGTAATTAATGTATGGTGCAGCGTAGCTTAAGTATCGCAACTGCATGCTGGTAGAAGCTTTTCAATTATATTAATGTGGCCAGTGTTGGAAGGGGCGCTTTGGAAGTTATCAGTCTTCAGCACAGATCGTTCCGAGAGTGATGCCAATCTGTCCGTAGAGACTGATAGTAGAGAAATATGCCTTGTATGATAAGAGTCGGATGGCTGCCCATGTACCTAGTGGAATCGAATGACTGGAAGGCAGTGGCGTGGAATGGATCCATGCGTCATGAGAAGCAGACAAGGCGAAGATATCTAGGAATAAGATCATGGACATGGACGCCAGTGCAAGAAATAACTTTAGACTAAATGTAACAGCCTTATGCACTATCCCAGCGCGACCAAGGCTCGACGTCGCCGAACGATCCGCTGAAATAGATCCTGATCCCCCATGTCTCTTGTTCGTGTAAAAACCGAGAGTGGTCTCCTTATGATTTTGTGGAAACTTTGCTTATCTCTCCATCTTCTGATGTCGAACCTTTGACGGTCGACGTCACTAGAGCCAGATCTTCAGATGAGCCTTGGGAGGAGGAATAGAGATGGAAGCGGTTTCACGCGAATTATTAGCCGCGCTCAAATTGAAAAACGGAAAGAATTACGTACTATACTAGTCCCTATCAGTGTTCGACTTCCTGCGTCTGTGCAGGTCTAATTACGTCGAGAGGCCTACCGCTCAACGCCCTTCCCCCTCCGATCGGTGTTCGTCGGTTGCTTCATAAGAGAATCTACGGAGGACTCTTCATTTCCTTCTATTAAAGGCGCCTCCATCACGCGCGTGAAGAGCCTGTCGTACAAATCAATTCGTCTCGACCGAAGGAAACAGCTATTCGACTCCTCTTGCTCCACGATCTTCAATTCTCCGTCAAAGGTGGGCCATTCGATCATCTGCACCTCTCCAAGTCTACTTCGTGTTATGTACCCATCCGCTCATATCTCTTGCAACATAGTACTTGAAGAGCTTGTGTCCTTTAAGACCACCCGTGCCAAATCTCTATCATCAGGAGCTGCCGATTAATATTCTAGCTTTCTTGCTCTCTTTCATTCGAACATTCGATACCTCGAGCATACGCCGTACAGAGCTATTGCTACGCATCCATCACCACATAGGTAAGCTACAGCTCACTTCCTAAACGAGCGCGATGCCATTTTTCTCACAACTTTGTTCCTGTTGCCAGGTTACCACGACACCGAAGAATATGTTTGATATTAGCGACCCCTACGATCTACGTCATGATGTGCATATACGTTACAATTATGAAGAGGCTCGATTTGAAGGCGTCCCGAGCAACTTTGCAGAGTGCCTCTTCCCACCCCAAGGTTCTGCATCTACAACGTGCGACCAGCAGGATCAGGAGCAAGGCGATGAAGCTAAAAGTCAGCCATCAGATTCAAGTCGTAAACCGCTTCGGACGAAGTTCTCCTTTCGATCTCCATTGCATGCCAAGTCAGCTTCTTGTTCAGACATTGAAAACCGTTCCTTTTCTCGTTTCCATCGGTCGCACAAGCATTCGAAGCGCAGTCGCAATGCAAGTAGTGACGCGAACCACCGCCAAGCAGCTGACAGACTCGCATTCTTGGCGGCTGGTAACCCTGTGCTGCAGCCACATGAAGTCCTCAACCAGCACTTTGGCATCTCCTACAGACAAGTGCCTCGTATCTCCGTACATGGGTATCAGGAACGTATTCCAGCCGTCTTGGTCATGCTCGGCCATCACTTTGAAGTGAAGAAAGGATGCCTCTCTCCCCATATCTTTCGAGAGTCTCCATCGAAGGAAGTACGAGATCGAGCGATGACTGAGATTGACCGAGGCGAGTTCCGAGGCGAGAATTATGACGTCTGCGTACTTGGCGAGCTCATTAAAGTCTGGTTCCGACAACTGCCGATGCCCATACTACATCAGCTTCCAATCGATAGAATGGAGCTACTGGCGGATCAAGGCGGTGGATGGGACAGTGTCGCACCTTTGTTAGGTTCGCTGGAACGATCGATCATCGCATGGCTCGCAGACCTCCTCGTCCGAGTGGCTGACTTTGAGCATGTGAACCACATGGGCATGGATCAACTAGCGATCGTCATGGCACCCAACCTCGTCCGAGTGGAAACAGAGAATCCGATGGTCGCCGTGACGGCTTCGAAAGCCATTGTCGAAGTCTTTCGAGCGATCTTGCGATCGAGAAGGCACTTGCGCAGCATACTAGGACAGGACTTTGAAGAAGAGAAAGGCGAATGTTAGTCAAGTACCTCTTGTACATTTATCAACAACAATGGACTTTGCACACGTTTTCATTAATAAAAGTATGGCAGTAACGTATCGATCCGGATTTGGTCTTGACAAAGACTCTCTTCCAACGCTGCCATGGAGTTATAAAAGTACACTCTGTCTTCTAGATACCTCGCTCTCGCGCGACTGCCCTTCAACTTGCGTTCTTCTAGTGTCATCAGTTGGATCTTTTCAATCGCGAGCTCTAATTCTTGTAACTCGACTTCAGCTAGCGGCATGAATAAGTCTCCTTTGGACTGCCACCACCATGGCTTTGGCTTGCCGACCAAGACACCGCTTTTGTTGTCGATAAGTTCATTCATCGGAGCAACGTTCGTCGTTAAGACCAATGCGCCTGTACTCCGAGCTTCGTTAATATAATGGCCAAAGCCTTCCGTTTCACTAGGACACAAGTGAATGCCGACAGTGTTTTGAAGACGACGAATCTCTTCATGACCTTCCTGACCACACTTATAATTCACATTAGGTAGTCGAATCGTCTTGCCATATTTGCTTTCGATCCAGTCGCACAAGCCATGTTGGGTGACACGCAAATACAACGTTGGCCATTCTGGATGGAGAGACCAGGCACGGACGATGACGCGAGTGTTTTTAAAAGGACTGTTGCCGGCGAGGTGGAGAAAGCTGTTCCAATCTCGGTGGATGGATGTGTCGAGGACGTCTGCAGATGTGTGTTTCGTGTAGAAAACAGAGTATTGCATACGATGTCGGCGTCTGTACTCGAGCACTTTCTTCAAGCCGATCCTGTTCTTGACGATGATGACACCAATGTCTGGATTCGCTAGTTCATGCCGATCGAAGAACTCGACGTTTTGCATCATCCAGATCGGTTTCTTTCGCGAAATCTGGACGTTATAATAGTACTTTGAATCAACCGGATGTCTTTCTAGGTATAGATCTATAACGGAGGGTGGCATCACTACGCTGCTTTCGTTCTGACTACTCTGTTTCTCTACTTCTTCTGGAATCATAATGGGTCGAGCAGATGGGAGTGACTCCAAATACAGCTCAAAGTCAACTCGCATCCCTCCCGAGTCAAAGGGAGCAATGAGGTTGATGCAATAACTGGCAGATTCGTCCTGTAGTGGTTCATGGCCTTGACCGAGATACGGCAGGAAGTAGCCGTGTTTTGAGCTTGTAGACTGCTTTTCACGCTTTGCAAACTCTTTTGGAGACAGATACAAAGACTTGTAGAAAAGCTGGAGTGGAGGAGCAAGTTCGTCGCTTGTGAGTTTGCTCTCCAGTGTCTCGGCTGTGGGAGGCGTCTGACAAAATGACGGATGGAGGCGTACATCAGGCAGAAAAGTGAAAAATAAAATTTGTATCAAGGCCGGCACAAGTATTAAAAGCAATAGACTCGATCGAAGCAAAAAGGATCGACCATTGCCGCTGGTAGACGAGAACGACGACGGTCGACGTGCCATCATAACCGTTTTACGCACTTATGTCGTATCAAGCAATTTGTCTTGAATTAGTTTAGCTTATATCTTGCTTTATGTATTCGAAAGTTGCGTATAATGTAGAGCATAATTTCACTATAACTGCTATCAAATGCTCGTACATGTGTAGTAAATTTTATAAAGCTGTGGTTTGTAACTAACAACCCAGTCACAACATCCAAAAGTCCGCTAAATGACGGCGAGAGAGAGCTACTCGATGTGCTCCTTGCATCGCATTGCGTTACTCTCATTAAGTCTCTTGTCCGTCATCTTATCTTCAGCGCATGCATCTTTCCAATGCCGGGTATTTGTGGACGCAACAACGTCTGGTAACCATTTTATGCTTCTCCAAACGAGTTCGAAAGATCCGTCGACAGTCTCTACAACTCCCTTTACTACCATTCAGCCATCGCTTTCGTCCATTACATCTACTGAGCTATATGCCTTTTTAAAGCCTGGGTTTGTTCGAATAGCTGACCATATTACCTCGACTTTGAATGAAAACGTGCAAACTGCAGACATGTGGGAACCACGACACTGCCAAGCGCATGTATTCGTATCCGGTTTTCTTCTGTCTGAAGTCAAGGAGAGCCATCTGGATGTAATGTATGCTCAGTTCTATGACGATGCCATTGCAGATGCCCAATTTCCCTTTCAAATTGCTCGAGATAACCTACAGACCATTCCATCCGACCTTCTCAGCTACTTTCGCATCCTTGGTACCAACTTCCTAAGTGGCATTCTAGGATCCGAGCTGACTCCAGCCAATCAAAAGATGCAAGCCATTCTTTCCATCGACACACAGGATGCCCATATCAATGTGGACTTCCAAGAGCGATGGAAAAAATCGTTACGTAGCAAAAGCAAACACAAACCTCTCGCTCGTTCTGACTTTATCTTTCGCACTTTTCATAACTTTGGTGTCGAAGGTATTCTAAACTCGATTTTAAAGCGAGCCGATCCGGATGCAGAGAACAAACAGACGGATAACGCAGGAGCAGACACACACGTCGTTATCGATCATCCGTGTTTTCCAAAAGGATATAGAGAAATCGGGACGAATCATGGCATGGAAGTTCATGGTGCTGGCAATGCAGACGACTGCCGAGCGATTGTAAAGCAGTACATTGCAGAGAGCAATCAGGAATGTCCATCGGATTCATTTTGCGCTTTGAAAAGCGTCTCTCAGCCGGTCATCTCCGGTCCACTAGTCGTCTTTGGGGTTTCAAGACGTGTGCTACAATACGCAAATCAAGTCTTGCGTCAGCAAAAGCAAGAGGAACTATCGCTCCCGTCTCCCAATGTCGATGCCGTAAAGTCTGCCGCTAACACATTATGTCAGATGCACTTGGACGACATGCAGGACATTCCTTATAAACGTTCAGTAGAGGACACCACAGCCTTTGCTTGCTTAGACCTATGTTACACGTTTGAAGTATTGCTCCAACTAGATGCTTTTACCGTCGAAGAGCAGGATACGAATGGCAAACAACTGATCGTACTGGACAAATGGGAGAATGAAACTTTGACAGAAAGAGTGGATGAAGTCGAGATACAGGCATGGCTTACTGGTGCATTCTTATATCTAAACGTGCAGCAAAATCATCAAGCATCAAAATTAGCGTCCGAGATGCTAGCGGCTCAGGTCGGCGAAGGTTTACCACTTGGGATCCAGTTGAGTGTCGTCGTTTTAGGATGTGCAGTCTTATTGCTGCTTATGACGATAAACACTGCGTCGAGGCAGAGTCGAGAAGGACACAGAGGTAGGAGATGGAGAGAGCAGACGGCAGCGACGTCAGCACTGCGCTTTATTGACGATGCAAGTGAATGATAGCTTTTGATTGTCAAGGCTAGACTATGTTAGTGCAAATTAATAGTAGTACCTCATATGGACTAGAGCTACGTGTCCATGTAGTTTGAAGTCAGAATCGATTTGCATGTAGTTGGTTGTATATTTCCATCTTTTGTGCCTGATGGTGTTAACGGGCTGTCTTATCGTTCTCTTTTGGACGGAGTTGTTGTATAAACTCAGCAACGTAGAGAGCTATTAAATATAAGTCGATGCCTGTCAACATTGAGTGGTGTAGGAAGGGATAGTCAAAGCTTTATATGATGTTTGCCCTACAAAGCGATACTTTGGCGTTCTGCTTCAATACTCAGCGTAAGCGGTTACCTATCTTTGTGCGTAAGTGGAAAGTTTAGAGAAGATACTGATATCGTTTAGGAAGAGCGTTGAAGCTCAACTTCAACATCCTAGATGGCAAATAGCTCAACAACATTTTAAATTTACATATACTCGATCACGTGAGAGGACTATGATGCACCTGACTATAACTCCAAAATGTGGAATCACTATCGTGCCATCCAATCTGACCATAAGCTCAAGCGATTCATTTATACAGTGGTACATCTGAGTCTAGAATTTGTTTGTGTCATGATAATGTCAAGATAATGTCAAGATTACTATCCGAGGTTACTATTTTCTAGCATTTCACCTTTGTCTTTCTCAATGCTTATTTCTAAATTGACAAAGAGCTTACCACACCACTCCAACGATATCAGAATGAACCGAGTTGTCAACAGTGCTTTTACGAAAAACACCATCTTTGCGAAGGGTGCTACAACGGGTTTGAACGAATCTCAGGTGAACATATATGACCGCGTGTTTGCAAAGTTGTTAAGCTACTGGGCTGTCGATACAATCCAGATCACTGAATCTTGGGTACAAGGAAAGCTAAATGAAGAGCTCACTCAGCCATTTGTCTTTCTCGACTTGGGATGTGGAACTGGTCTCCTAGCGTTTCATTTCATTGAAAGGCATTTAATCGACCAGTCTCCGTCGAATTTCCGTCTTATAGCGACCGATTCTTCCGAAGCGATGCTACAAGGTATGAAGCAGCGGCTGGATAATGATCGATATGAGGGCATCGCATCGTCGATTAACTGCGTTGCCATGGATGGTCAGAAGTTAGATCAAGTGGATGGGAATTCGATTGATATGATCGGATCCAATTTTGCCATGGCTTTCTTTCCGCAGCGTAAGCAAGCGCTAGAGCATGCTGATCGAGTTCTAAAGAAAGGTGGTATCCTCGTATCCACAATTTGGGATGAGTCGAGCGGAAACAACCAATTGAATAATGCTGTTAGCCAACTTGCGAATGACCGCCTATCAGATGGAGACAAGATACCACTCGTCGAACTAGACTTTCGTTCATCTATCATTGAGATGAAGGAAGCAGGTTTCAAGGATGTCGCTGTGTTCTCGACAACCCACTCCCATGTTTTGACGGATAAGGCAGAGATTATTGATGCAACGCTGGCACAACCGATGAGCAATCGCTGGAAGCAAGTGCTTAGCGAAGAAGAAATTCGTACAGCAATGAGCGAGTTTCTCGATCGCGAATCTCACATAGAGAACTCCAAATCGACGCAATGGAGCCCATGTGTCATTCACTTGAAAGGTCATATCATTGTCGCTAGGAAAGCTTAGTTAGACGGCAGGAAGTTGGTCGGACTACCTAAGCTTTTAAATGAAGCAATGATCGCATTTGCAGTTTTCCAATGAAGTTTGTTCAATGTGTAGATAGGATTAGAGATTCAGTGAGGTAGAATGTAGACAGTATTGAACATTGGAATTGCCACTACATACTTAAGTGATGCATCGCTCGTATAAACCGATGAAACATACCGAAGGAAATCATAGTAGCACGACGTACTAGACACATCGACATTCGGACTGAACACAGCCCAATGTAGCTTCAATTGCTCAATTTTTACAGAAACTCCAAGGTAGCTGTAGATATTGCCGAGAGCAGTGTCATTTAACTGTCACAACAGATCAATGCAGGCAGTGTGAATAGTTCCTCGATTTCCATACTTTTCAGGTAGCTCTAAGATATATCTTAGTTTGCCTCACTCTATGTGCACAATCATTTCAAGCCATTGGCACAAGCTAAGGTAGAGAGTATGTTTTACCCGTAGTGAGATATAACGCCAAACAGTTCTTCGTGCAAATGCTGACTTCCAACACCAAGTCTATACTTCCACAAAATACTCTAAGTGACAATCTAATGTTAAGCCCAACAATGTAACTTAAATCAAACCAAGATTTCACGCATCTTGCATGGCCTCTGATGAACGAAATGAGTATAATTCAGCTTATCCTCAATAAGATAGTTCCAAAATGTCGAAGAGATCATTTCAAATGCCTGGATGTACAAGTGTCTTGTGTCATGATGTAATACCCTCTCACCTATGGTCGCAACATAATCGCCTTTCGTTATGCTTGTGGCGAAAAGTATATTTTATCTTTTGCCTGCTTCAAGCAAGTCGACGCTAATGGGAATATAAAGAGAAAATCGAAGGAATTTGAGGTTGCCACAAGTTGCTACTTAAGTTGATATTAGTACAATAACCAAGTAAACAGGAGCCCTAGTGGCCGTAGCATGATACCCGTAAAAAACCGTCTTACTAGAAAGTAATAATTCTGCACTTATTCTTTCATAAATTCTTTGTTCGTCTTTCTTGTTTGGATATGAATTTGGGAGGGTCGTTGTTGTATGTCATAAGATTTTGTGTGTCAAAGAGTCAATATCTTTTAGCATTTTCTCCTTAGAGTCCGTGAGGGTCCTCCCGTTAAGCGGTATTGTATGCCATGTGATGGAAAAGGACCCAAATCTGGTTATGGTAACCTAGCATTTATGCAAGTACAAACTGCAGTATCACGACACCAGTTATCTTTATCAAAGACATACGATAGTATTTAATACGATCAACTAATTTCAACATATCGAAGCGTTCGGCCGACAGAGAGGTTATATTTCGTCGACATCCTGAGTTTGACCGTCCTCAATTGAATGCCATAATTTTATAGTTTCGTTCCTACACTCACCAATCAAGTGCTGATGCTTCTTGCATTCCGACATAGAGGACATTCCCAACGGCATCGGATACCTGGTAAACTCTATAATAATAGCGTCAGCATGTACGTCGGTGAGGAGACCAAAGGATGCGAAGCGCGTCAGACCAGCATACCAGCTGGGATAGTTAAGAGATGTACTTAAGTGTTATTCATGACGAAGATCTTCGTCATGAACATATGGAGTGAAGAGTGGAAGGAGTGCGAAGTTCCAAGCAGCAGACATACACTTTGCTCCCAGTATTCCATCAAAGACAGTAGTATTCATTTTTAAAACAAAATACAAGTTTCACGAAACGTTTTTACATTGCAGAGTGCGCCACAACTGGGTTTACGAGCTTTCCAATGCCTTCAATCTCAATTTCCACGACATCACCCGGAGCCAGATACACTGGCGGGTCTCTCGTGAAGCCAACTCCCTCCGGCGTGCCCGTTAGAATCAATGTTCCCTTCGGCAGAGTGCAGTCTTGCGACAGCTCTGAAATTAATCGAGCGACAGAAAAGATCATGTCGGCCGTGCTCGACTGCTGCATCGTCTTTCCATTCAAGTATGTTGCAATTTTCAGGTCCTGCGGGTCTTTCAGTGCTTCCGGAGTGACCAGTTCGGGTCCAAGAGGACAAAACGTATCGAATCCCTTCGATCGGCTCCATTGCCCCCCACCTTTCTTACCCTGCCAGCGTCGAGCCGACACGTCATTCGCACACGAGTAACCGCCGACGTACGACAACGCATCCTCAATCGAGACATTTTTGCATGCTTTGTTCAGAACCACCGCCAATTCGCATTCGTAATCAACTTCAGGAGGATCCATGGCAATACGAGGGATGACGATCGGATCATTTGGGTGCTGGATTGCGTGTGGACCTTTGGTGAATAGCACTGGATAGGCAGGTTCCGGCATATTCGTTTCCTTTGCATGCTTCCGGTAGTTGAGACCGATGCACAAAATTTGGGAAGGAACGATGGGGGCAAGTAGCTTTTTAATCGTAGCCTGGCGACCAGTGTACAGGCGGGTACCGAGCGGATCATTTTCTTCCACGAGATTCACAGTCGCACTCGACGCTTCCACACGTTCTCCGCATTGCACGACGCCACGTTCATCCTGGAATCGCACGAGTCTCGTCGCTCGAGCCGGACGCGCTGAAGATGACATGTTCATGGAGCGGATACTTCGACCAAATAAAGTCATAGCCACACGTTCGCTCTCGTCCAGATGTTGAATTTGTCTCGTAATGATCGTTACCTTCGCCCTCTTTTATCTATTAAAAAGTGGGACAATAAGCAAAAACCCGATGCGTCACGAGTAGAGTCGATATAGCTTACGCATACAAAGACCAAGATGTGCAGGATAGCTCGAGTCGGCAACGTTAAAGACAGCAAAGTCGAAGTCAAAACCGAAAAGAAGAGAAGGGAGAGACCATGGCGAACAAGCACGCGCAGCATCTCGCGGACTCGATCCTGTCGCTCTACGACGTTGCCGTCGATAGTGACGAGACCATTGCACGCCACTACCTGCCGGAAGCTGTGTTCACAGACCCGGTGGTGGCTGTCCGAGGTGTTGAAAACATCCAAGCTCAGTTTCGAGCTCTTAGCAAGTTCGTGCGCAGTTCTAAAGCAACGCTGGTGCGAGGCAGCATGGCTGGGTCGTCTGTGCTCACAATCGACAGTAGCGTCGTGTTCCGCTTAAAGCCATTTCCAAGTCTACTCAAAATTCAACTGCGCATGTTTAGCGTCTTGGAGCTGCGAGGGGGTAAAATTGCGTCGCACACGGACCACTTTGACTTTTACTCGGTCCTGAATAACATTCCGGTCGTGTCCTACTTGTACGCACAATTCCGACCAATGTTTGGTGCCGCGAGCTCTGCAGTGATTAAACGCCTCGTGCCATCTTCTACGTCGACAAAGTATTTGACGGAAGAAGCCGAGTCGAATGGCAATGGCGTGCAGCAAGCGACAGCGACTAGCTAAGAAAAGAACAAGTGGTGGATTTTGTTATGACTGCAAGTAACAGCAAAATGAAAGAAAAAGAAAACAGTTTTTATTTTCAAAATGAAGTGTCTACCACGATCATTACGGTAAGCCTAGTCCTGCGAACGGATCTCGTCCGTTCATCGGTCGACTAGGTTTGCTAGCAGCTTTTGACTGATGCATGGTATTCGAGGATTCTTTCATGCCATTCGGATCCAATAGGCTACTAATTGTCTGTCCGGCATTCGCTTGTTGCATCTGCTGTTGATACGATGCGTACGAATGCACTGGCTGGTGGGACATGTTACTTTGCATGCCATTGCCGTTCCAGCTCGAGTGGCTGTTCGTGTGGGACGGCTGAGATGGAGCCGGAGCTGGAGGTGTCTGGTGTACCGCATCAAAGGCACTAAAGTCAGGTCGGAACGATCCGTTCTGGCTGCTATTGCTACCGACCGACTGGGTAGGACTAACCTGCGGGGCAGAAGCAAATGGATCGAACGACATACTTGAGCTCATGTGTGAACGGCTAGTGGAAACAGAGGACTGCGATCCAGGAGAGCTGACCACTGATGTCGCAGCTGCAGAACTCAATCCGAACGGATCAAAGGACGAGTGGTTTGCTGTCGAGGAAGAGGATGCGACGGATGGTGTCCGGTGGGTGCTTCCGGAAGCTGTGAAATCTCCCCATATGTCGTCTCCATTGGAGGAAGAGGCTGTGACGGCCTGGGTAGACCACATCGACGCATTGGACGAGGAAGAGACGGAAAATGCATCGAAGGAAGTGGCATTGGATACGTTGGAGGCTCCGTCGTCATTGAAATCCAGTAAGTTGATGCTTGGTGTGGGTGCTGGGGCCGCTGCTGACTCTGTTTCCTCCTGTTCTTCTGCATAGAATGCCTTTTGGTTGTACACGACGTTAACAAAGTGCTTATAGTACTCGAGTGGGTCATCCGGCGTTGGCTTGTGCAATTGCGATTCGTCCCACTTAGCCAACCAACGACGTCGGCAAGCAGCATTGCCACCACCATTCTCGTCTTTGAGCGCAAGCACTTCATTGAGCTCCCAATTGCTCATCGTAACGCTTTTCACGCGAAACGAAAAGGACTGATGGGCACTTTTGCACATGCTACAGACAAATGCTTTCGTACGCTCGACGATATTCTGATGGCCAAACTTGCTCTCCGCGTCACAGTTGGCGCAAGCCTTATTGGATGGCAAGCGCCGTAGAGCATTCAGCTGCGTCTCTGCGGACGTCGCCATGGAGGGAGTAGATAAGAGTCAGCGGATAAAATCCGTTTGAGTTATTTTGGGTGTCTGTCTCGGTTTAGTGGAAGCAATAATGGTTGTAATTTTATGAATTTGTGGTACGACTGCGGTACATGGAAACGTCGGACTGAAGGCTTCCGTATCCAGTGTCACTCCATCGAGTACCCTTCTCACGATGGTCATTGACAGTACGTGGAGGCGTGGAGCTGACGTACGTAACGATATTGTGGTTATTAATGTAAAAGATAGTTCGTTGGATTTCTTTTGAAGCGTCTAAGTAGGGATAAATGGAATGGTTATCATGTTATGCCGAGCTGCAACCGGATTATATAATTACCAAATACGGTGTGACAGCAGAAATGTACTACCAAAATGCAGTTAGGACAAAAAGGAGTCATGGTAGAATAATTAATGTGCTATTCATCGGATGCTATATGAACATGGCCTTGTATGACCCTTGATCGAATACCGCCGTGGTCAAGTAGAATCCGAAAGCGCTATCGTGGTAGTAACTTTGTTCACACATAGAGATCATATTCTTATGCTGAAGTTGAGCTTTCAACATCCCTCGTGTGAGCTCCCGCAGCAGCAGCAACCAATAAAAAAATTAAGCTGACAGAACGGGTGTCGCCCGAGGTAAGCGTCTGATTTCTTATATCGATTGTTGCTCTGTTCATCACAAGCCGATTGACTTCCTGCTGGTTGATTACATAATAAAAAACATGGTTTATCTCCTCTACTTTTCTATGCTACTTTGGTAACTCTTGCTTATCCATGTTCACGGTCAGAAGTCCACCACTCCAGCATTTCCCGAACATCGTCTCCGTAATAGTATCGCGTTGCAAAAGGTCGAGCTTACCATGCTATATTATATAACCGGCCTTTGAGGAATATGCTTAAGTAGCTGTTTATGTGGTAACTCTGAGCTACAAGCGCTAATCGCTATACATGCCGAAGATATAGCTATAAATACTAAGAAGACACAAACTAAAGGATCGGATGGAAGTATCGCTCGAGAGCGTATAATGAAGTCGGGTTGTAGTTACACTGTCTACCCGGAAATAGATATCCGAACATCTATCGTGGATAGAAATAAGTTGAAGGAAGATTGAGAGCAACGTAACCGGCAGATAGCTTTCCAAAGCACCAAATACAACTATGAAAAAGATCTTCTCGTCGACAAATGGAAATATGTCGACATAGCTATGGCATATGATGAAATCAATCAATTCCGGACGATATTCTTAGCTCCAGGCAACGGGAATAAACTCTACTTAAAAGCATTCATAACAGTATTGTGGTTGAGACAATTAAAACGAAAACTTTGTCTGTGCATCCGTTTGTCTATGGTCTATACAGTTCGAAATTGTATCCTTATCCACTATAATTATTCTTTCACATTTTCTAGTGAGCTCCATCTTAACATGGATTTAGTTGCATCATTGAGTTCCTGGATGGAAGGAACTAAGTATTCAATTAGGTCCAGCAATTGATTCATACCACACTACTGTAGACTGTATACCTTGTACTCGTTTTAATCGCCCAACCATGTTTTCGTGTAAATCATAGAGACTAATTACTTTTATTACCATGCATCATCATCGGTACCGGTACTGTGGTGTAGATTATACGAAAAAGTCCTTCGACTATCGATTAGCGAAGAAACCCACCATTCATTCCTCTTTTCTTTTCCTTTCCTTCTTTCGCACTCATTCGACCGAATTGTGGATATCTTGAGCTGCCTGGTGATTGATCATTTGTCTCAGTGACGATTCGAAAGAGGAAGTCAAAGTGTGTCTTTATAGGATGGTATTTACAATAGCTGTCACGAAGGATTACGTCGATCATGAAAATAAATATCGTGAAATTAGAAGTTTCACAAAAGTAGAAGCTTTAAACACAAACGAAGTAGTAGAAGCTGGTGACGTCTATGGACATGCGTGTGGTTTCTGCAGCTACACCTAAAAGCGACTGCAAGAGTTTGAAAGTGAGGTTATTGTGAAGTTCGAAAAGAGATCTACAAGAAGGGTGGAACGTGCGTGGAAGCCATGAGTCTGATAAGCTGTATGTCAAAACGTCGGTAGAAACTTGCACTCTAAAAGTTTGTTATGTGTTGCAGACCCTTTCGAATGTGAAGGTGCTATGATCCGAGCGAATTTCTTTGATCCTTAAAGATCAAGCCGTAGCCAACGGGAACTCAGAATACTGTTAAAAGGTTTCTATAGGATAGTAGGGAATGTCGCGCTCTATCATTGAGAGATTTTCAACCACTCGCGTCTTTGTGCTTTCCTGTAGTAAGTTCGCATACGAAATCTCTTTGATGTAATTCTATGTGAATCATGACCGCATATGACCCAGAATCGAATATATGCCATTGCTGAATATAACCTAATATGGAATCGACTCTAGAGACCACTCCAAGTCATTTTCATATTTATTCTCAAGTCCCATAATGATGCGCACGACTGCCTTTGATGTAGCGTTGATAATCGCGATTTCTCCACGCTCAGTTTCACCGCACTCTATGCGCGGCATGGAGGCCAAGTGTGATCCTAACATGGTTTGTCCGGAGGAAGTTGAGCCAAAGTGCGCATATTACGGTCAGATCTACTACAACGATTGCTTCAATGAGCGTGACAATTGTGGTCAATTTGAGATCAATCCTGTTGTTGAGAAAGATGTCTGCGATTCTTTAACTTTTAAAGTTTCGACGCCGGAATGCAATAAAGATAACAAATGTGAGGATGTTCACAGACCTGTATGTGGATCAGACTTTAAAACGTACGATAACGCGTGCCTCTTCTGAAAACCAAACTGTGAAGCCAACATGAAGATGAAAGCTGATTCGCATGGGGTTGTAATTCAGAAGGCAGTGGAGATGATGGTGCAGGCTCATTTGCGAACAACTCTACTGCTGAAGGCGTTGATGTTGGTGATAATGATCCCTCGGATTTTTCAGATGTCGAATCAAACGACAACGGAAAAGCGATGGGCAAAGATGAAGGCGATGAGAATTGCTTGGGAAACAGTACTGACGATATGAGTTACTCTAGAGATTAGAACATACCCAATTGGTTTGATCCTACTCGTCTGGACGATTGGCACTTGAGAGGCAACGGACCATATTTTAGTGATAGTCGATCGGACGAGAGTAAAGGGCATGTTCATGCCAGCGATCTAAGTAATTCGGGAAAAGATGGCCTTGATGTTGGTGAAAACGATCGGGGCGACTAGATGGAAGTTAGTACGGTAGCCATCTTAATTTGGACGCATCATTAAAAACCAAGTTTTATTATAATCCAAATGAAAAAAGATGGATGAAGCATACTAGAACCGGTCAACAAATAGCTACTTGCACTACCTTGAACTCATGACATCTTTGATCTAGTAATCTAGCTTTCGCCATTCTGCGCCCTTTCATGTATAGGAATTTCATTTTTAACCAGGCATCATTTACTTGATCTACAATACAATTTAATGAACAGGCCATCATAGCGATATGTCGATATTTTAAATGTCAAAATGCAAATTATTTATTTGTTAAGTGTTTCGAACACTTATATTTTAGCGGTAATATATACTTTTACTTTTTAATATGAAGAGAAAGAAGCTTAAATATAAGTCATCTCGAAGTCAAGACTCTTTCGATACGTGGCAATTATTCTGTTAGATTTATGGGAAATCTCTTCATATCAGCGCCTTCATCGTGGTCATCCGGTCACTGACACGTATACAGCTCATCATTCGACAGATGGTCGTCGTCCTTCCACGACAGCCAAGATAACTGTGATGTGCATTTAATTCGCTTCGTAAGTCCAGGTGGCATTATCCTATCTTGGATAGAATGTAATTGGAGCCAAGTGTGACTGCGTGGTCAGTACAGAATTTCCTTCACTGAGCACAACAAGCACAAGTTTCAAGAAATATGCTCCACCCTACTGTCCTTGTCATCTCGACTTTGGCTCTGCTGTCCTCGACACCTACTGTCGCAAACAACATGAGACGAGCACAGGATTGTCCTGACACGCCATGCTCTGATAAAGACGACCCCGTGTGTGCATCTAATCATCAGACATTTCGAAATGAGTGTGAATTTAACAAGAGAGCCTGCATCGAGTCGACTAAGATGACTATCATCTTCAATGGTTCTTGTGATAATGCTTTACAAAATGAAGATGAAGCTAGTCCTTCTCGCCGTCAACTTACTGGCTTTGGCTTTAGCTTAAATGATGCTGTCAATGATGTAGTGTCAACTATTGGCACTAGTGATGATAACGAGGAGGATGCCACTGGTATTAACGGTCTCATCAGTGACAGATTTCCGATTAGTAAGACAGTTGAGAACGATCTATTGTCGACTATCAGCAGTTTTGGTGATTCTAAGGAGGAGGATTCCACTGGTATCAATGGTCTCGTGAGTGATGTATGGCCACAAGGTGGCGAGATTTCCAAAAGTGCATGGTCACTGTTGGACGGTAGCGGCACTAACCACCTGGATGACAGTGGAAATAATGATATGAGCAGTGACAGTCGAACAGCTCTTGACAGCGTTATCAAGGACATACTACCACTATATGACAGCAATGTCGATAGTGTGCTGGATGGCAGTAATAGCGACGGTTCGAGCAGCAGTCTACGGGCGAAACGCGATGATATTATGATAAGCCTAGTGTCGCAATACGACAGCAGTGGCAGTAGCTTGCAGGATGGGATTAGCAATGGTAACTCCGCCGATGATAAATGGGCGAAGGTTGCCGATATTGCCAAAACCTTATTGCAACCGTATGACAGTAGTGGTGATAGCTCGCTGGATAGCAGTGGTATTAATGACTCTGAAACTGACTTGCGGGCGAGATTAGGCGATACTATCAAAAGTTTAGTGGCAGCAAATGACAACAGTGGCAGTGACGATGTCTTCGTCAATGGAAAATCAACTGGTGTCAACATTGGCAAAGTGGTGTCATCAATGCTTAGCAGCAGTGGCAGTAACTGGCAGGAAGGTTTTGCTGACCTTCTTTGCGAGCTGCATGGAGGCTGCAGTGAAGATTCCAAGGATTTAAAGACGTCATGTGATAATCTTAAAGCTTGCAAGACAGAGCACAACCCAGTGTGTGGAAGCGATTTGGTTACGTATTCAAACAAGTGTGAACTTGAAGTTGCCCGCTGCGAAAAGAAAGCAGACCTGAAGATACTTAAATCTGAAGCGTGTGATTCGACTTATGCAAATGGCGCGTCCAGCTCAAGTGGAGGAAGCGCAATGAGGGATGGCGCCATCTTTGGCAGCGATCTATCGGGCAACTCGAACTACGATGGAGTTACTGTTGGGGATGATGACTCTGAAAGCAATTTCTCGGACATACCGATCCTCGGCGAGGTTACTGTTGGAGATGTTACGTCTGAAAGTGATTCGTCGGACATACAAAGTTACGGTGAAGTTTATGCTGGAGATGATACAAATGAAAGTGATGCGCATGAGCTTGAGTACGAAGTTACTACTGGAGATGAAAAGTCAGAAAGTGATACATCGGACGTATCAAGCCTCGGTATACCCGATGAAGTATATCTCGTGAACAACAGCGATAAGATCGGCACCTCTGACTAAAAACTACATAATCATGTTTTGCGAAACGAATTGAGGCTGAGCTTGTTAAAATGATGGGAAGAGATAATCAAAAGAGTGTGGTTTTGAAATCGATAGTTGTGGTAATGATATGGATATGCAGTCTACTAGTAACAGAAATAAAAGCATGTTCACAAACAAAAGCTAGTGTCAGTGTTGTCTGTATACCTGTACTCAATGCTTAAAGTAACAGCTCGAATGTACTAACTTATGTGTGATATTACTAGCCACTTTGTGGTGCTGCTAGCAGCCAAGATTTATATTGTTTATTTTTCGTTTTCGATGCCTAGCCTTCATCCGTTTCAGTACTTTGTCAGATCTGAGCTAATCTCGTTGTGTCGTTTCGGACAGCCTCATATCATCCATCCTAAATATCTCTTCCACTGGACTAATAGCGATCTGGTATCCGTGCTCGCCAGAGCTATAGGAAGGAGTGGACAAATTGGAAATGTAGCTTAAAGGCGACATGGAGATAGAGGAAGGAGGCCGAGGATGAAAATCATATGACTCTCCTGGGCAACTACTCATGTTCGACCATAATGAAGTAGACGAATCCACATCCTCAGCTCGTTCGCGATCAATCAAAGTCGTGCCTCGGTCTGTGTTTTCATATCTACCAGCGAGTACTTCTTGACGAGCAATGAGGTAAGCACTTGTCGTCTTTACTCTGTGGTCGCAAGCAGAGCAGATAGCCACCTTCATTCGTCTCAAACGTAGCTTGGGAAGGACGTCTACTTTTTCAAACGACTTGTTACAAGATCGACACATTTGTGATCGGCACATACGACAGTCGAGAGTCTTATGCATTGGATTAAATCGCCTAGTACCATTCTGGCATCCATGTGCATGCTTCTGCATCTCCGAGTCCGTCGATTCGCTACGATGTAGTCGACGGATGTCACTCCGGTAGAGTAGCCATGTAAGCTTCTTTTGATTCGCAATGTCAACAGCGGTGGTACTGGCTAAGTAAGAATCTGCCATTGCACCGACAGCGATACTGTCGAGGACTTTGCCGAAAAGCTCATAATATCCCTTCGTGTATACCTCCACAGCATTTGGACGAATTTGTTTAAATAGTGCGCACTGAGATAGTTGGCAACGGATAGCACCGACTGATTTAAGTGGTGGAACCGATGGATGATCGATTCCGTGTGTCAGGCTGTAACCAATCCTTTCACCATCTTCTCGCTCAAGAACCCCCGTCGCACGAATGGAAACACTATCCCGGTGCTTAATTATCCCGTTTAGCCCTTTTGGAAACCCTGACAAAGCCCACTCAATACGCAACGACCGAAATGGATGATCAGGTGAAGGCATTTCAATAGTGTTAAGTGTTTGCCCATCCTGCGTTCTCACTTTTGCAAATGCTAACGCTTGCATGTGTGCAGCTTCATCCGGACTGGCTGTACCGTACATTACATCTTCCAGGGTACCATCGACTGTTCCGTTGCCAATTAGGCATACTGGTAATTGCGATTTGCTTTCACGCGCATTGTGGTGTTCCGTGTACTTGGGCTTTGTCCGACGTTCGCGATAGATCGTCATATTTCCTCGCTTCTTGATAGGTTTCCACTTGTCATCATCCAATATGCGAGGAACTCTTTGGTCAAAAGCATCGTACTCGACGAGTGCCTCGTAAATGAGCACCATGGTAATGTGCTTGAAGTCGGCCTTTGCTCGTTCATCAAGATCAAGGGGAGGATATGTATTCGCGTCCCATTGTTCCTGCATGCTTGATATGTGGGGAAAATGAAGGAATGTGCTGCTGTAAGAAACCAGAGTACAGAGAGAGAGACTCCACAAACGAGATCTTTCCTCAGGGATAATAGACGCCAAACTGTCGTACATCGTTCGTACCTATTGGGCATCTCATGATTCCCTATCTCGACATCCATGTGGTAATAATCACCAACTTTCAGCCACCATCGATCTAGTCTCCACATGAGCATAGGCTAGGAGTAGCTGACATAAGACGATGTAATACGTCGCAAGACTTAGTTACGTGATACAATGCGGGATAGCGTTTAATTGCTAGTGAGAGCGAAGAAGATTTGAGCAGGAAACTTGACCGCACAGACTTTAAATGGACCTCATCATACACTACGTATTAAATGGAAACCTGTTCTTATTGCAAAATCATAGTGTACTTAGATGTTTATAGCCTAGTAGCTATCACTTAGCCGTTCTACACTAGGACTATCTTGCGTTTGGCATGATATTATTCAATTAAAACACCTGCGTCATCAGCCATTTGCGATAGGATCGCCACCTACGACCCTTTTAACTAATGGCTGATCAGCAATCAAGCAGACAGTGATCCACAAAGATGTGGTCACTTCTAAGCAGAAGATCATAGATGTCAATCAGTCCGATATCTTGTGATTATTTGAACTAAAGTTTATTCATGGTACCAGTATGAGCTTTCAGACAGAGTGGAAACATTTACATGTATATCGTCAATAGTGAGGATACAGTTTTCCTGCACGTCATTCCCTCACCGGAAAGACGGACCTACGTACTTCTACGCACTAGAAGTCTGGATGTAGCGGATTAGATCGAGGTATCAGCAATAGTCCATTAGTCAATTCTGATCAAATAAACGAAGTCTGATGATGATTGAAACTAGCAGAGTAGATATACAACGCATTGAATCGCTTCTATTTAAGATGATAGCCCTTTCAGATAATTGATTTCAACATTGTTATCATTGACCAATGCAATGGATAAAGAGCATTTAAATTCAAACGGCCTCTTTTGTCTGCAACAGAGGTATTCGTGTTTCCACTGACTGTCCCTGTCTCATTTGGAATCAGCTATGTCAGTACTGAAAAGGAGTTCAGAACAAGTCGCTTGCGAACTAGATCAGCATTAGCTATCTACGCAGTATTAAAATTTGTATAATCTGGAAGTGGTTGGTCATGCTGTGCTGCCTTTCGTGCGTCATAATGTTGAAGAGCTGTCTGATCTATATATCTTATGTTCAACTTAAAGTACTTGGAACGGAGCGGTATGAATGAAGACTACAATTTAGTCTTCTTAACTCTTTTATCAGAAGAAAGCGAGAACAGCTAAGGGACAGAGAGAATTGGCATGATTCATCATCACTCGATGCTGGCAAGACTTGAGAGATGACAAAAGTTTGATACCAGTTTAAAGAAATGATTTAATTGCTCACACGATGCATAATCTGATGGTTTTGATGCTCAATACTGTAGTTGACTGGAAACTTAAAGAATTGATTAAAAAACCATGGTCACTTGAATACAATGCATTCTGATCAGCATTTAAGTATGTTGTCAAGCGAGTAGAAAGTATATGCCAATGCTTTTTGCCATAGAGTTTCAAGGTTGTTACCGAAACCCAAGACAGTGGCTAACCTCCTAGAGAGAGCTAAAGCTATATGATGATATAGGTTCTGTTCCAGCTCGTTTTTTAATTAAGTACTAAGAAATGAAAACAGTAGCACTAGCGATGCAATCGAAGGCAATTCAATAGGAAATGAAGACCTCCGGATAGCGACAAAGCTACTACTGGTAAGTCATCGAAAGATCTATGAGAATAGAACAAAAAGGTATATTGAAACGACCTAATATATCTAGGAGAACAGATTGAAGGCATATAGCAACATGAAAGCCTTTGGACTCCCATGATTCAGCATTGCATTTAATACTGAGCCATGTTATTCACAATACTCGCCTCCAGATATTTCTTTACGTTTGTCTAGCAATCTTGACGACCATTTGCGTTTGCTCAAGTAAACTTCATATCACCAAAGTCCAGTATCCATGTCTTATTCAGTAGCAAAAGCTTCCATGAAGAGTGTGCTGCATTTAAAAGCACGAAAAAAACTCGATGAATAGACTGAAAGATATGAACTGGGTGACTCTTGTTTCCATCGTACGGATTAAAAGTCTTCGTTTGAGCTGGTACGAAGAAGAGCGCATTTATTTGTCTTTTCACAACATCCTGATTCCACCCACAAAGCCTTCCCCTGTTCAATTCAAGCTCGTATGAAGCTGATGTCGACGGTACCTTAACGCAAATCATGACATTGTCTACATCCTATAGACAAATTCGGACAGAGTACTGTAAGCTGGCGTACAGGATCAGGATACGTGTGGTTGCCATCTTCATGATATACTTTCCCGTTCAGGAAGGTGGTAGCTACATGCTACCTCCTTATTACGCGCTTGTCTGCAGATACATCACCGTTGGATCGTCGACCTATTGAATACGCACGAATGGAAGGTGACAAAGCACTAGACAAGTAACTAAACAAGCGAATCATTCAATAGCTTGTGATTGCATTTTAAAAGACAAGGTGCTTTGGAATTTCTGGCGCAACCTGCACCCCAAGACGTTCCCGAAGTTCATCCAACGGCGTCTCCAACTCTTCTTCATAGTAGACGTTCATCAAGTTGTGCACTTGAGCTCCAGCATGCTTTGCCCACGGTATATAAACCTGCCTCAGCATCTTTCTTTGCTCTATCATCATCCTACATCAGCACTTCCATACACAAGAAACTTTCTGCATGAATAAACTACCGGAATTGAGGCGAAGAGGGCCAACAAAGCCACTAAGAGCGGTGACTGGCAATCGAGTCTGAGTCATCTCTACATATTTGAGAATAATTTCTCCAAACACCGTCGGTGGGAGGGCAAACAATGTATGCCAAAAGTCGTGGAGCTCCCGATAGCGCTGGATCACGTAGGCCAATTCCGGATCATCCACGTACTTGACGATCGAACGGCCATCTGCATCGAATCTATAATCCATGCAGATATAAGATACAGTGTATAGACATGAAAGATGAAGCGACATACCCATGAGCATCCATGAATTCAGTGTATGCGTATCCAAATGTGTTTTTAGGAAGAGAACGGAGGTAGTCGACATCAATGGTGTTGGAGCGAATACTTGGTTTCTCCGCTAGGATACGTGCTCCAACCGGATCGGAACACATTTGTGCATGCAAGTGTCGCAGAGCATCACGTCCTAATGATCGAGATGAGAATTCATGCTTACCAGAATATCATATCGTCAGAATAGGCACCAGTGACTTCGCCTAATGCAGCAAGCATATCCCCGCGCTCTGGATTAGACAGCACTGTGAATGCAGACATGAACGACAGTGCTACTTTCTGGATCGGTGTCGTTGGATGGTGGCTTGGATAAAGCACTCGACGTTCCGGTTCACCGGCCACAGACGACAAAGTACGTCGATTCAAGCTATGCGATTGCACATGCAAGTTCAATAGGCAACTATCTACCTTTGGGCAAAATCGCATCGCCTGCTTCGCAATAGCGGGGCGTCCAAGTGCCTGCATGAAGCTCATCGGTCTCAAATACGATAATGACGTCTTCTTTGTCGCTTTGCACATCTTAAATCGGATCGTGTTGTATCCGATGTCATTTCTCATAATTATATGTCCACTTGTTAGTATACTTTATCCAAGTCACCTAGGATCCGCCGACGACATGTCACGCAACCTTCGGGAAACTTCATCGTCCCTCCTTTGCTTCTGGGAGTATCCACCAAGTCACGCGCGAGTGTGGTCCATTGCTACTTCCAGAGTCTCCTTGACGAAGTCTATCTTTCTCCAAGGCATTTGCAACAGCTACTACGACTTCCCTTTATCAACATTCTCGCTTTATTTCTTTTGGCATCGTCCTAAAGCTTTTATTGGGATAAATGAGCAAGCGTGCCTTTGTGCAGCTCGCCAAGCTCAATGGAGAAGGCCAACTTCTCATGGGCTCACCAGTCATGGCGTTCATCGAGCCGGATGCTCCTTGGCTTCATACTGTCAATGAATTCGTCATGGTATGACCAATCTATCTTTTACTTTATCCTTCACGTGCCTAATTGTGCAATAGAGTTGCAATGATGACGAAGTAGAGGTAGCACAGCGTCCAAAGGGGCTATTAGAAGGCTGTCGTATTGTCGATGCCAGTACATTAGCTCAAGTCACGTCGTCTTCATCCTGCAACGATGGTGGACACTACTTTTTATGCCCCAACACGAACGCTCTCAACGTTCTTTTGCATAAGAACGGGATGCCAGTGCCAGAGGAGGCACCTAAAGACAGCAGCAATTCATCCGAAGCAGATCGTGCGAGAGAATCGGTGCATTTAACGTCTAGATTAGAATCATTAGATGAATTGCGTTACTATTTCGATGAGCATGGGACATTGAAACATGGGAAGACGAATCAAGCCGTTCGGGAGTTAATGAAAGATCCAAGCAAAGCGTTCGAAATCGACGAAATCCTTCGAGCAGCCATTTTCCACATCCAAATGGACATGTTGGCGGAAATGGCATTTCAACAGGCACCACTGCCGATTGATCCACGTCCGGATGAACCAAAGGAAGCGAGGTCAAGTGTCTTCCTAAGCACTGACTGGCGTACTGCTGAGCATCTACTCGTCGTCATCAACAGCGGCCGAGGTGTCCAGCCTGGCATCTGGAGTCGAGATCTCTTACTCCAGGAAGGTCTAGAGCTCGGGTCGATGCTTCCGACATTTCGAGCTGCACAACGAGACTCATTCGCTGTCGCTGTTCTCAATCCATTCACGAATAAAGTAACTGTCGACGGAACGACGTATCCAATTCGTGGCAATTCATCTCCAGACGATCACATCCTGTATGTCTGGGATGAAATCATCATGCGAGCACATGCTCCACAAGTCTTTGTCTTAGCTCACTCTGCAGGTGCGAAACTCGTGACGACGTTACTACAGAATCGAGAAGCAAGTGCTGCATCTCGTCTTCGAGCTATTGTGTTTGTCGAAGCAGCGTATTCCATCGATCCGTCCAGTACATCACCTCTCGTCGGCCAATTCTTGCGTCAAAAGGCGATTAATTTCAAAGCAGATCCATATGTACCTGTTGGTCAGCGTCTCCCAGAGGTCGAGAAGCAACTGTCTTGTAGCTGTCTCTGCGTTGGTGACTTGAGTAACGCAAGTGTCGAAGCACTCCATCCGACTTGGTCTTCTAGTGGCAAGACACGTAGTTCGAATGTTGCAGGAACGATTCGACTCTCCATGGACACAACCTTCTCTTTCTTTCGTGAAGCTCGGGACCGAGGGATGTCTGCTGGAGAGTACATTGCCGAAGTAGATAAAAAAGCACATTCATGGGGACACAAGCTTCGTTTACGTATCGATTCATTAAAGAAACCAGGTAAAAAGACTCGACGAACGAGTTCGACGCCAGGAGAGAAACGTCCGCTAAAGACAGCACGTAGTCTACCAGAGTCCACGGCGATGCGTACGTCTATCTTAAGTCGTTCATCATCTGCAGACGCCAAAGACGAATCGTCTATCAGCGTAAGTGACTTTGATCTGATCAAAGTGATAGGCCGAGGGATGATCGGGAAAGTATTTCTCGTTCGTAAAGTCGGTACGCATGAGGTTTTTGCGATGAAAGTCCTACGGAAGAAAAATGTACGTCGAAGTGGCTTGCAAGAACACATTCGGACGGAACGATTGATACTAGAGGAGATTGATCATCCTTTCATTGCTCGTCTTCGCTTCTCGTTTCAAACCAAAGATAAATTGTACTTAGTAACAGACTACTGCAGTGGTGGAGAGCTCTTCTATCACATGGATGGACAAGGATTTGCGTATGAACGAGCGAGGTTCTACGCAGCTGAGCTCGTCCTAGCGTTAGAACACTTGCATTCGTTAAAGGTTGCGTATCGAGACCTCAAGCCGGAGAATATTCTCGTCGAGCCTTCGGGACATGTACGCATAACAGACTTTGGCTATTCCAAGCTGGATGTCGTGGCCGATGGTGGAGCACAGTCCATCGTCGGGAGTAAACAGTACATGGCTCCAGAGATCTTTCGAGAGTCATATGGCTTTGCAGTCGACTGGTGGAGTCTCGGGATACTCATTCTTGAGATGCTGACTGGATGCATCCCGTATGAAGACGAAAACCCTCGTACGTTCTACATGAGCATCTCGAATTATAGTAACATCGATCGCATCCTACCTACACAAATACCACGTGCGGCAGCAGACATCGTATTTCAGTTGTTGGCACTCGATCCGAGTAAACGGTTGGGATCCAGAGGTGCGTTGGAAGTACGTGAGCATGCCTTCTTTGAAGGTATCGACTGGGATCGCCTGAGGAAGAAAGAGCTTGATCCGCCGTGGAAACCGGATGTACGAGACGAGTTGGATGTACGCAACTTTGAGGAACAGTTCACGGACGAGCCTGCTGTTGATAGCGTCCCGACGCAACGTGGGTCCGTCATGAGTGGCGGACATACGTTTGATGACTTTACGTTTAACCCGACCATCTCGGAAGGATCAACTGGTAGGATATAAATGCACATGGATGGAGGATAAATAAATCTCAGTGAGCTTTTCTAGTTGTGTAAGAAATGAAACCTTGGAATGGACTGTGTTAATACGTGAAAAAAACACTGTACGCCTAGATAACCAAGGATGTCAACGTCTGTGATTGTTGGGATGGCCATATTACTACTGATGCCGTTGATGCAAGCGATATCGGTCGCTTTTGTAATCCATTGAGGTCCACGATGGTGTTTTACCATAACTGCGATGAAGCAAAAGGTAAAAATAGATTTCGCATAGTGGCCACATACAAATACTATATATCAGCACTCGATACAACCGTGCACGTTCAAGCACATTCTTACACAATCTAATGCCAAGCGCATGACATGGCAGGTGTCTCTTATCCAATAACAGCAATGGACCACGGAAGCAGAAGATTCATTGCTCCGTAGACTTCCAGAAAACATCCAGATGATAAATTTTTGACGACTGTAGAGTTGTAAAGATACTTGATGCATTCCTTTCCTCCGTGCAGGACGCAGTCTGGCGTTTCTTTCTTCTCCGTCCACCAATGTATGAATCAGCTCGGTAGTAATCAGGCAAAGAAGTCGTATTGCACAAGAAGAAATCAAGTAGCTGAATTTTACTTTTAAGTATTGCTTATATTCCGATTCCCAGGTTTCCATCCTTCTTACCACGCCTCCTTCATTTACATTTGCCTTTATATTTAATACTCATTTCTTTGCGCAGTATGCACTTGAAGAGATTGAACGTGCACTTGTTCGCGTATGTGTTCCCATCACTTGCACAGACTGGCTCCACTGCCATTCGACAACCCTCCATATTGCATTCGTCCGTCGCGATAGCATCACTAGAGCTCGACTCCTTTGAAGCGCTACTTGATGAAGTTTTAGTCGCATCTTCTTCGGCACTTGTGCTTTGATTCGAACTACTTGGTGAAGTATTGCATTCATCCATGTCCACAGTCGTCAGCTCAATTCCCTCTCGACACGCAGCCATCTTCATATCGCATTCATCCCGATACAGTTTCTTATTGGAAGCGCAGACTTGCACTCTAATCTTAGTGCATACAACAGTATCACACGAAGTAGCGTCATTTCCATCTCCTTCACACGCACCCTTATGCTGAATCTTCATGTTGTTTCCACTAGCGCAGTTTGCATTTTCAAACTCACACTCGTTCGTGAACGTCTCATTCGTCGAGGAACAGACAGGATGTATGTCATCCGTACAAAATCTCTCCGTACAATCGATATCTTCAGCAGCAACCGATTGAATAGCCACCATAGCTATCATGAGCATTAATTCGCGTAGCATAGCTCTTGTGAAGTCTTCAAGTAAAAGTCGAAATGCCGAATGAATAAAGGTGCAATTGTCCTTCTACTCAGATTTTAAACACTTGATTCATTGCAACGTGTCAGAAGACAGCTGAGTTTATTCGTTTTGCGTATCCTATACCAATCTACATATATCCTATGTACAACTACGTCTCTTGCTTTCGTCTGTCTCGAAACGGATTTGCCTCTTCTTTTCCATCGTCATCCGAGTCAATCTTCTCCGTGTCTTTCCTGTCGCCATTCGATGAAGATGCGTCACTTTCTTGGATTGACGGCTTGGACGTTGGTTTCTTCGCTGATCGAAACGTTGTATACCGAGGTATCGCTTCCATGTCGAGACATTCAAACCCAGATAAATTCAATTCCTTGTCATCCGTGGTAGTCAATTCAGAAGATATAATTTTTGACGACGGCGGCTGTTGCTGATACGTGTCTGCGAATGGGTTTAACGACTCATCGTCTTCGTCCGTCTCGCCATTCGGATGCTGATGACGTGGGCACTGTGACGGAACGTTTCCATTCAATTTCTCCTCGACCACCTTTTGGACAATCGCGGCCGTTCGAGCTGCATCTGCATTCTCCTGGGCGAGTGCAGAGGAAGATGGGACGGGTACGGATTGAGGGTACTTTTGAAAGTAGCTGGCTTGGTGTTCATCACGCAAGACGATCGTAGATGAGATGGTCGATAAGAACGCATGGAGCTCATCCATCGAGCCTTGCGCGCCAATCTTGCCCGTGACAGCGTATTCGTTTAAGAGACTAGAGACAAGATAAATAAAGAGATGGGATAGCTACTAGATGGATAAGTACGTGTTGGCGAGTAGAACGAGCTCATTCATCTGGTTTAATCGTTTCTCCATTTTCGCATTCCAGTCTTCCATGCCAATGACCCATCGACCTAGCATTTATGAGGAGATATGCTAGTGATAATATGTATAGGATAGGATACCTGCATCAACGACGTAGGCGAGGTTCGATCTATCATGGCGATTAGTCATCAAGTCTTTAAAAAATGGGCTTGGAGCATACTCCAGTTCTCTCCGAATTTCATCTCGATACTCATAGCATCTTGCAAACAGTCTTGCGGCAGTAGAGACCACACCTATGTATATTAATTATGAATACAGTAACCGTTTGTACCATCAATCGCTCTATACAGACCTGGAGGAAGGTTGTGCCGCATGCGATAAAAGAACTTTTCATAATAAATGACCTATTCATATTCAGTTAGGAGTATGTCAATGCAGCGTATATGAGTGAGTCTTGCGAAAGGAAAAATACCTTTTTCATAAAAGTCGCGAGATTGGACTCGAGGCCGATGATGCCTCCGGCAACCGTCGTGACGGATTTGGAGATGCTCGTGATCGTCTGCGTATGTCCAAACCAAGTGGCCATGCTTGTCGTTTCTTTAAATTCACTCGAACTGCTCTCCTATAGTCTTATCACGCGTCTGAACACGAGTACTAGCTGGAATCAGGTCGTATTCTCCCAAACTCGATATTTCGTTCGCTTGATAGACGCTATTTTTCAGAACACTCGTACTTTGTATACTACTGAACACTGGATCCAGATAAAAAGCACCCATTGGAGAAAAGAGAATGCACGATAGTTTGGGATATATTCCTGTTTCTAGCCACACTACAATTCAACTTTGCCCTTTTAAACATAAATACTCGCGTCATTACATTTTTACTCTTCCACCTCGTCCGAAGTTGCAAATCGGACCATCTCCTTCAGGTTTTCCTCTACTTGGTACACGAAGACAAGGAGGTAAATGATAGCTAGAAAGACAGAAGCCATACGACTGTAGCCTCCATAAGCACGCATCTGCTGCGCATCTAATTTCTGTCGTGGCAGCAATAGTATGGAGAACAGTCCTAGTGCATGGACTCCATATTGTACCAATAGCATACCGGTAAGCTTGGCCTCTGAATCGGAGGACGCATTGTAGGACCAGATTTTCGGCATTAGCTGGCTGTCCAAGGTCGACATGGTGCTGCCAATGAGACTAGTAAAAGACAGGAATAGTGCGACGACTGAGCCTTCGGTACCAGAATCCGCGACTTCGGTCGCTGGAATCAACGAAAAGATCGATCGCATCCCGTATGCAAAGTCCTTAAGCAAGTCGATGACACTGTAGAACCACTGGTCCTGTAGGACATGCACGGTCACGAGGCCGCCGACGACTTCACAGACGAGTAGCCATACAAGGAAAACAACCGTGACCATCCGCCAGCTGCTATTCGTCCACCAGAGTTTCCATGCGATCATCGTCGCAATAACACAAAAGTTACCAGACGCACTAAAGATGTTGCTGACGGTTGGTTCGACGTCAGCCAGCGCAGACACTGCTCTTGACGCGTCACCGAATGAAAAGGAGGAAGCGAACTTTAGAATCGTAAGAGACATGAGGATTTGCCACACGGCACGCTGTTCACACATGCGTAAAAAGGCTTTCACACGTTCCATTGGGCCTGTGGGCATACTCGTGGTCATTCCAGCTGCCAACATCTGCTCCACTGCGTCTACTTCCAATTGTTTCACAGACTTTTCTTCTGCATAGAGCAAGACCAAGGGAATGGGAAGGAGACTGGCGATGGCTAAGGCTGCAAATGCCCAAAAGTGGTGAATCCGAAGCATAAAGTTACCTGCAGTCTCGTCATACTCGAGTAGACCAACAGCTATCCATCGACTAATGGCTTCGCTTGCTGTGCGAAAGATGAGGTAGTTGATCTGGACTAATCCACGGGTCGTCAACGGCTCTCTTTGCGACAGCTCGATCACGCGAGCATCGGTTGCGACTTTGCTAATGAGCGTACCAGTCGTCGTCCCCATGATGAGTAGCATGTAATAGACCAGGTAATCCGTCGTCCGATCCGTGTAGTCCACTGCCCCAGCTAATGCTGCCAGTCCAAAGGACATGACGAACGCCACGACAGATCCGACAATCATATAAGACTTTCGGCGATACCCTTTAATGGGAAAGATGTCCGAGATGAGACCGATGAACAAGGACAAGGCAGTAGGCAGACGAATCAGCGCTTCCATCATTGAGGATGACTTGGATGTTTCGATACCGAGGAAGTTCATTAGAGTAGGACGGAGACAGTAGCGTAGCATAGCATAGACGAACGAAGACGATCCGGCGGCGAGTAGGAGGCCCGTGAAAGGTTTCGAAAACAAGGTTACTGGCCCACCGGGTCGAAGAGCTCCGAATTGTTGGTAGTTGAAGAACTCGTTTCCAGCAACGAAGCGGTTGTTTGCATGCTCCGAATTGGGACTGTACATGGTCATGTTCTCGTCAGAGGTACCATGACCGTTGATAGTGACCATAGGCATGCCGTTGTTTTCGTACACGCCCGGGGATTCTCCCATTCGTCGCTTGGACTGAAGCTCTATTTCGGACGAGCTGCGCCCGGTCGACGCGTTCTGATAGTCTGGCTTGTTGTACATGCGTGCGCTGAACGATACGATAAGCAAGCAAGAATTTTAAGACAGTCAAAGGGTCTGATGATCTAGCGCTCTGTGTTGAATGACTTCTCGTCAGCTTCCAGCACCCAGTTTAGCTGTCTGACGTTCGTCGGAAGAAGTCTGGTAATTTGGTCTGAACCAGTCGAGTCGAAAGATAGAAATGAATAAATTTCTGCCTTTACAGCTACTACGCAAGAAGTAAATAGAGAGATCGAACTTCTGTCGAAGTTTGTAAGCATGGAGGTCGCGTACTTGGCCTTTCTTTATTCGAAGGACCGGATAGACGACAAAATAGCATACGTCAGCTTCTATGTGTCCACGTGGAGACAGCAAGCTGTTGTTGCTGATCGCAATGAAAATGGAAATATGGGCCACAATATCATGATGCGATCCGAGGTCTTTGTCACGACTTGATAGAACAGAGGAGACGCGCCGGTTGGGTAATGAAGGACGTGTCAACTACGAAGCTACGCCTGTACAGATACCTCGAAGGGCAAAAATAACAGTTACCAATGAATGCAGTGGATACTCTAGAGCAGTTATAATGGGATCAGACCACCTACTAAAAAAGGTGAGCTGATGGCATAGCTGGAATCGACATCTTATATGCCGAACATCATATGTACCGAAGATCGCTGAGCCATGCAGTTATGCATGCAGATCTAATCATTGTCATCTATGGGAAATAGAAGCGACAGAGTACTCAAGTGATTGGGAACGACGTGTGCAAAAGACGAACAAGGAGTTTACAAGTTGTTGATAACATCACGCGATCTAAGGTGTTGCTTAAGTAAGTCCGTGCATTCGTCGCATACCATGGATCAGACGAAGACTAAAATCGTGGAGTCGTTACTATCCTTGGGAAGCAGGCAAAGTATCTTTGGTACATAATACGAAAAAGCGGCGTGAGTGCGACTTCAAATTGGCAGTTACCATCCACGACTGCACAATGTCTAGCGATTGTGCCCTTATCATTTTAATGGCCGGCGGGAAACGAACTTCCTTGCTTCCTGTCACCTGTTAAGGTTAGCTTCATTCGATTGTCTGATCAGCACGTTGAGATGCGCTTCCTTGCCAGTCCACGTCAAACCTCGTCGATTTGAGTGGTACTACGCAGTAATTGACACTACGGGTGAAAAAGTTTAAACTCGTAAGAATAACAATTCACGAGTCTCTTGTGACCGTTTTACTCGTATGCTTTTCACCGGTTAGCTCTCAGCAGAGCTTTCCTCGAAGCGGTAAACAGAAAAATATTGCTGGGTGCATTTATGTGCAAGGGTAATGCATCCACTAGCTCGTCATAATTAGGCTGTATTGACCGAAGACGTTCCGTTGTCTCGTCTTCTCTTCAACTTTTTTTAAAAGAGCATGAATGTCGGATCAGAATCGTTTACTTTCCTAATAGATACAGAGAAGTCATATCTGAAGTAATGGCGCCACAATTTGGATCCTCGTGTTCTAGCTTACAACCTCTCTTGAAGAGCTGGGGAAGCTTCTCCGATGTAAGACGCGAGGGGCAAGCTTTTATACTTGTATGGATGAATACAAGGGAAATTTGCTGATCGAGTCAGTTTTTATGAAGCCAAGGTCTTTCATCTCTATAATATCTTCGCCGTCCTAGTGAAGATAAACAGTTATTGTTTTCGGTTCCTGCATTGCGTAGTAGACTGCCAGGGATAGTTCGAAATATGCTGTAGAAATGTAACATCACTTCAAAGCGATAAAACGTTAGCGAAAGTTGCACAATTGGAGTATCGTGAGCGATGAGTTTACTTGCACAGGGACAGTATGATGTACAACGACTTAATGAGACTTAGAGTGTAGATTCGAGTGAATTGGCACGCTTAATGAGAGTTCTTCTTCATAGGATGTATCTATTGTACAAGATCGAAAAGCTCGTGAATCATATGCGAATGTCGTGAAAGCGATAGGCTGGGTTATCGTCAACTCAAACCTTAATTCAGAGAGCGAGAGAGAGGTGGATTACATTTAAATTTTAATAGATTTGGGGTGACTTGGGCCTCGCCTAGAAGTGATACCAGCATTGCGATCCGACTTGGCAAGTATATTATACTTGACTACCAAACCTTTCGAGTTATAAGGGCGCTTCACTATTAGCAAAAGTCGTATACCTGTGTCCTACACGTGCCATTGATATCGCTTATTTATAGATCTGACTAAACATTTATTACTCATACAGAGTTCACTTTATCCCAAGCTGCACTTCAATGAGCGGAAGTTGAACTATTCAAAACAACTTCACAAAATATTTTGTATATTTTATATATTATACAGATGCTTTGTAATCACAATGGCTTCGTGGTCTAGTGGTATGATTCTCGCTTCGGGTGCGAGAGGTCCCGGGTTCGATTCCCGGTGAAGCCCATCTTTTTATTTCCTTATTCGCAGGTAAATTTTTGTCTTGTACTTGTTTATCGTTGATGCATCTTACTTGTTGAAGCCTCGATCGTGACAGCATGAGGCTCGATTGAGAAGTTTGATCAGGATTTGATTCGAAGGATCGAGGCGAACGGATAATGAAGATATAGAAATCTCTGCAACAAGTTTGTTACAGGTCAAGATAGCGTCTCGATTCATTAATAATAAATATAACAACTGACGGCTAAATGCGTTGTTTGCAATCCACTTAGACTTGTTTCACTGCGCTTGCGCATTTATCGATTCAGGCAAGCTGCGTGCTAATCTTGAAACTAATTTTAGTCTGGATCGCATCACTACACTTGCATTAACTGTTACTATCAAGTATATGGTCCTAACATATCTGCTAGCGTTGAAGATACCAAACTAAATGCAATTAATCATATCGTTCAATAGAGAATTGTGGTTTGCCACGATGGAAGAGCATCCAAATCGGTTTAAAGTATACCTAAAGGCTTATCCAAGCTACCAGTGTAAGGTATCTACTTGCATGTTAGAACTGTCGGTTGGCTACTCTGTAACATTTCGCTTCGGTTCACCACATGCAAAAGCTATACTTACAACCGCGGCTACCACAACGAAGTGCTATACGCTTTCTATTGTGGATTATACTATTCATCTTGTGCCATTTTCCGTAGGTTCATTCGCTGTCGTTAACTATGTTAGGCCTCAATAAATATGGGGAACAAATTAAGTCACTCGGCACAAATAAGATAAAAAGATGGGCTTCACCGGGAATCGAACCCGGGACCTCTCGCACCCGAAGCGAGAATCATACCACTAGACCACGAAGCCATTGTGATTACAAAGCCTCTGTATAATATATAAACAGCTTTTTAAAAAGGTTGTTAATCATTTCACACAAAACAAAATGCAAGCGGATACTGCCAGCTCATCACAGCCTCGGGCATCTTATCATGGCGTGAGCGGTTCGATTGCTGTTATTTTCCTTATTTCCATTGCTGTAAAGCTCGTTCTCCTACCATCATACCGCAGTACTGACTTTGAAGTCCACCGGAACTGGCTCAGTATCACGTATCAACTGCCTCCGTCGCAATGGTATCACGAATCCACGAGCCAGTGGACGCTCGACTACCCTCCTCTTTTTGCCTACATGGAGTACTTCTTCTCTCACATTGCAGCCTTGGTAGATCCCTATCTCGTAGAAATATCTGCTACGCCCATCTCGACGACTCGAGTCGTGCTGTTCCAAAGACTGTCTGTCATTCTCTCCGATTGTCTGCTCTTCTACGCAGTCTTGCAATTTAGCACATCCCAGCCAGGTAAAAGCAGAAGAGCGTATGTCAAGGCTAAGAAGAACATCACTACAATGCTCGTGGTCCTCGACGCTGGTTTACTCATGGTCGATCACATCCACTTTCAGTACAACGGAGTCCTACTAGGTCTCCTCCTTCTCTCCACTGCTCGTATCCAACAAGGCAAGGACGTCCAAGCAGCCTTCTTCTACTCCGTGCTCTTGATGATGAAGCACATTTATCTCTACGCTGCTCCACTCTACTTTGTCTATCTCTTCCGCCACCATTGCTACGTCACATACACAACGGAGGCGATGATCACTGCACTCAAGAAGGGTAACGCTTCCTTCTCCATTGTCCGGTTCATTCGTCTAGGTGTCCTCGTTCTATCTGTCTTCTGTCTTTCTTTCGTACCCGTTCTCATGCATCATCCTTCTCCTTTTGACGGTCTAAAGCAGATCGCATCTCGCCTCTTTCCAGTGCAAAGAGGTCTATGTCATGCCTATTGGGCACCAAACATATGGGCTCTATATGCCTTTGCAGACAAGCTACTAGTACTGGCTGGAGTACCTGCGAAACCTGGCGTTGCATTTATGAGCGGAGGGCTTGTTCAAGAAGCATCCTTTGCCGTCTTACCTGACGTTCCTCCTCTCTTTTGCCTGCTCCTTACCCTCATCTTGATGCTCCCAGTGCTCATTCTTCTATGGCAAAAGCCTGAGCCAAAGTCTTTTACGACAGCATTAGCATACTGCATGCTTTCCTCGTTCATGGCAGGCTATCATGTCCATGAGAAGGCGATTCTACAGGTCATTTTGCCTCTAGCTGTCACTGCTGCCGATAGCGTCGTTGACATGCGGATCTACCGCTTAGCTTCCGCCACAGCCTATTTCTCCCTCTTCCCACTCCTCTTCACACCTGCCGAACACATGACCAAAGTACTCTTAACGTCCATGCACATCCTCCTGTCCTACACCACCCTCGTGCCATTCCTATCACGACAGCAAAAGGCAGAGACCGTGCGTCTCTACGACATCGAAACGCTGTACTTGACAGGCCTCGCTCTCACCGCCATCGCCGCCAGTGTCTTTCCCTACACTCCGTACGGAACGAAGCTTCCGTTCCTCCCTCTCATCCTCTACTCGGTCGCAAGTGCCATTGGCAACGTCTACATCCTATGTCTTCTCCTACGACACTGCTTTCGAAAGACTAAATGAACGAGGAAGCGTCTTGTATTGTCTTAACTTTGTTTCCCTAGCTCTTGCTTCTTCTTGATACTCTTGAGTGTATGGAAGACACCTGAGTCCAAGAGTCCAATGACTGTAAAGACACCTCCAATGACAGCACACAAGTGCGTGACAAAGTGGTACCAAGGCATGTACTCCGGTGTGACCTTGACAACTAGTGGCGAAATGTCAAAGCTGAAGACAGCAGCAGGCATATGCTCTGTCGATTCGTACTGGTTACTCGTTGCAGAGAACTCATAGACACGTTTCACAGGTTCAAAGCGACTCGTACGGCGTTCTTCATGATCAAACGGAACGACGTTCAGGTAGTGCTCGATCGTAACGTTATCCTCTTTCGAAAGGAAAGACTTACCGTCGAGCGGATATCGATCAGTCGTCATCAACTGACGCTTGCCGTCGATTAGATGCTCCGATCGTTTGATCTGACCAAAGGAAAAGTGGTTGACAATGTGTGTCGCGTCGATGACAGTCAAGTCCAACGAATGGTCTGGCGCACGTGCCGTGAGCGACACTTTACCAGGCACACGGTTCACACTAATGCTACCAGAGATCTCACACCCTTCCACCTTTCCTGGTGCCATCAACTGTGCTGCGACTTCCTTCTCTTTACTCTTTGCAGCCTTGATATCTATCGACTTTAATGTCTCGGCATTCACATGCACTGGTAGACCTAGTGTATCTCCATTCGTATGCACTTCCTCTGCATGATCTGCGTCTGGTTCTAGTCGTCGGTAGAATAAATCTAGGAACTGGAGCAAGTGCTCGGCCGAACGTGGTCCGTTATACACAAAGTGTGTCGATTGACTGCCGAACATGTAGATCTATCCTCTCGTTAGTACATGTACATATTCGTCTTGGAAGAGGAACGTACGAGCATGGAGGGGAAGGCTCTGATACCAGCTCGACGACATAGAGGCGCTGCGTTTCGGTCGGTGCAGTCGACAGACGCCATCATCACGCGTTCACTAAACTCTGGATGGTCCTGCAATTGTGCAGCTGCTCGTTCCCATTCCGGATTTAAGCGTTGGCAGAATGGACACCAAGGAGCGTAATAGTTGATCAATACGAGTTCATACTTGCTCATAAACTCCTTAAAGTTTTTTTCTGTTAAGGGTTGAGAGTAGTGTACACCTGCATGCGCATCTCGTTTCGCGCCTCCCCATAACGGAATGCCTTCATCCTGTTCCTCTACAACGATTTCATCCACACGTTGGAGGTTGGACAAGTCATTCGCGTCAGAAGATAGACGGAAGCGGCGTAGATGGCGGGTGAGATTGAGCTGCTGGAGACCCATGTAGTTCGAGACATCGAGACTCGCCTGGGTGCATGGGATGGCTGGAAGACTCACATTCAAGTTGATACGCAGTCGGTCTTCATTGTGAGAGTCCAATGTGACAGAAGTCTCTGTTCCGAGGTACGAATACGCGCTGTAGTGAGATGCAATGAGGATCGCCATGAAGATGAACGAGATGAGCGAGAAGAAGGAGCCTGTGAGGCTATGTTCCTGTAACTCTTCCGGCAATTTCCTAGGATGGATAAGTAGGTATTTCCAGTGGGTTTATAGATAGCGATAAATCGAAGACGTACCGGAAGAAGTCGAGCGACGAGATGCCCGATCGTGCCATGATAACGACTTCTTGCGTGGCAAAATGCGAAAGCAGCTATCGTGTCCTTTGGTCCGATTTACTGTACCTGTTTCTTCGGCTAAATAGATATTATGACATGAGACGAAGAAAAGAGTAATAGTTGTTTCGTGAGAGTGGGTCAGTAGGTGCGATGGAAAGATACAATGAAAAGCTTGATGCAAATTGATGTAAGAGAAATGGATACTGGAGGTGGACGGCGTATGACATTCGAAAGATGGATCTAGAGCGATGGGAATGGACATTTTCTTTGCATAATTACGTATGGTATCAGAACAAAAGAAAAGCGAGGACAAAAAATCGAAGCCCTCTTCGTGTCGTACGTGAAGATCGAGTGCCTGGCGACGATTCATTTGTGAATTTTCCGCTTGCTTTCAAGAGATGTTCCGCGTTACGATTTTTCTGATGCTGCTTGGACTCTGTGGCGTGCTTGCGGAAGAAGATAATGACTGCCTAAAGATGTGTACGAGAGAGTACGCGCCAGTCTGCGCTTCGAACGGTGAGACCTATTCGAACGAGTGCATGTTTGAGATGGCAAACTGCGAGCAGAATGACAAGCTTTGGATTCTGTACAAGGAACCGTGCAAGAAGGACAGCGTGTCTAAATAAACTAGCTGGAAGAATCTTTAAGGAATAACAAATACTTTACTTTGCGATTGCTTGCTTTATTGCGTTTTCTAGGATGCACTTTGTGCTTGTGATTCGAGTAGGTATTGATTAAGTGGTCTTCAGCCATGTCATGATAGAAGTATATTTAGATTGGAAGGTAGGAAATTTGGCGATCAGGCTAAAGTGATAAGTATTATTTACCTTTCATTATCGCGCAACGACATTCAGCTTGCTTGGTGTGCTATGGGAACCTTCGATTGATGTCAAATTCGAAGCAATTCAGCAGAATAGCTTCAATAGTAGCTTCTCGTAGACTTCAACTTGCACAGCCCCAATTCTACCTCTCTGGTGGTACCTTGGTCTCGTTCGCAGCGGCTTCGAGTGAATGTGTTTGTCTTTGCCCAGTAGATACTTCCAGTATCCTCAACAAGTAGGAGCTACAAGTAGCAAAATTATTTTGAGCGGATGAAATTAAGCACGCGCTAGACTCCCCATCCAACATGTTAGCTTATCCCATTAAAATGCTCATGTGCGCTTAAAAATCATAGCTCGGACCCGATTGTAAGGAATTAGAAGCGAAAGCGGCTTATGATCGTTGTCATAGAGTCACAGCTACGTGAAGTTCTGGCACTATGCGAAGGTCTCAACGGTAATGCTTTTTGAAATTTACGGTGAGCACTCTGTCATGGTCAAGATAAGATTAGCGAGCGCTTCGACTTCAGTTGAATCCTAACGATCGCTTAGTAGACACAGATAGAAGAAAAGCATGATATCCGTAAATGCTTGTAGCTAAACATTATTTTATATAACTCGTCAATAAATACTGTGAAGACTGTATGTCCAGTGTATCTACATATTCAAAGCTGTAGTCTTATATCGAGTGCACGCTGAATGAAGCAGGCCAAAGAGTTTGATGCTATATAAGGAACAAATTTGCATAAGAAATTGCTGATTGTACTTACCGTGCATCAGCTTTGATTAAGCTCGCCAATTTTAGTACATTACCAGCTAAAAAGATACCAACCAAGTTTCCAGATGCCGTTGATTAAACAGGTCGAAGTGGTAATATCAGCGTTTGCCATGAAATGTACGTATTCATGTTATATGCAGCAATATTATAGGCTCTATCGATTCCGAATCTTGTTAATATCTAACGCTTTCATCTCGGAGAGGTACAAAGGATTGACACCAGCCTGGACAAGTTCTTCCACTTCTCCGACGCGCAATCTTTCCAACTTCTCCAACTCGGTCTCGTACTCTTTCTTCAGAGCTCGACCTTCTTCTTGCTTCGTCGCAAACTCCTTTTTCTTGTCCTTCTCCTTCACTTCAATCTGGCGCTGCAATACCTGTCGATGTTCCATGCTCGCTTTCTTCTTTGCCTCTTCAGCTACCCTTACAAGCTCTTTGTCTTCTTCCACCCGGCTCATGATCGATTTATACTCCCGTTCTTGCATCATCGCTTCGTTGACACGAGCTCGTTGGCGATGCATTGCCTGTGCATCTCGCTCCCTCTTCAGTTCCTCCATCTCTGCCTTTTGCTTACGAGCCAATGCTAAGTCAGCTTCTCTTGCTTGTCGCTCACGACCTTCTGCAGCTCGTTTAGCTCGTAGTTCATCAAGCTCCGCTTTTTCATTTGCCATCTTCTCCTGCATTGATCGAAGTTTAGCACAACGTAGCTCTGCCTCGTGACGTCTTTGCTTCTCTTCCTCTTCTTGACGCTTCATTTCCTCCGCTTTCTTCTGTTGGTAAGCGGCAATTCGATCTTCCTCTTCCTTAATCTGCTGTAGGACTTCCAACTTCTTCAGTTTCGTTTCTTCATTAAACTTATGAATCTCTTCCATCGTCTCTTTATTCCGGATTGCTTTCAATCGCTCCATTTCAGCTTCCTCCTCTTGCTGCTTTTTCATTTTCGCCACCATCTCTTGAGCTTCTTCATCACGTGCCTTTGCTTCGGCTTCCCGTCGACGACGACGCTCTTGTATCTGATCCTCGAGTACCTGACGATCAGCAAGTCGCTTTTGCTTCTTTTGGTCATCTATTGCCTCCTGCCTCTTTAAACCTTCGAGACGATCAATCTCCATAAGCATATTCATCTTGTCATCGTACACCCGGTGATCTTCTTCCAACTCTTTCTTTACTTTCAATTGCTCATCACGAATCGTAAAAGCTTGAGCTCTTGCTCCAAGTGTCCGCATAAGCTTGACACTATCGTGGTCTTGGTCATGTAGAATCTTCGCACGGCGTAGCACAGCCTCTTTTTCAGCTTCGAATATCTGCTCCATCTCGGTCTTTGGTGCTCGCTTTGCAGCTTCTGCACTCAGCTTCATCATGTATTCCTTTCGAGCTTTCGATGATAAACGCTGACGCTCAAGTTCTTCATCTCGAGCTGCCGCCATTGCTTCCAATTCTGAAGCTGTCATGATCTTGGTCTCACCCTTCATCCGGTGAACCTCCTCTTCATCAATCGAAATTACCGCAGCTGGAGCCTTCACCTTGCCTTTCGATACTGGAGTTGACCTGTTTGGTTTAGTCTTGGGCTTCCCCTCATCTTGATTCGACGATCGATTGCTAATGATATTCCTAACAAAGTACACATGAGGATATGGAAACTTGGAAGAGCACATGAGACATACCTTCCAGCTTGCACCGTTCGGTCATTCTTACGAGCTTTCAACTGTCTTTCGCGATTCGACTCACCAAACAGATTCTCCTCCACTTGAGGCGTATACGCTATTCGACGATAACGACGTGATGCTGAGGAGGAAATGTTTCCATTGGTACGGAGGGAAGATTGCGAAGATGACATGTAGACTGTATGGAAGCACAGAGCAAGTATGATGCTTCTTTCCGAGTGAGCTATTGACTTCAAAATGATTATAGAACGTGTATTTATAGACTTGCACGTCCTCCCAAATCATTCGAGGTGCATATTAATAGTCTAAGCTAGGTGAAAGATACAAGTATACTACACGAACACACTTCATTGCTAATAATTCCATTTATACCGAAATACCAAATCCTAATTCACGATAAATTCATTCGCGATAGCTACCCTACTTGATACCAATGCGAAGGCTACTGTCAAAGCTCATGACCTGGAGACACCCAGTTCGCAGGCAGAAGAACGACGCCTTATCATGGCTTGCATGCCATGATAGCGTCTCACGAACCCACCGACACCAGGACGCAGTCTTGGCGCTTCTGCATCCACCTCTGGCTCAATAGAAGCAGTGACTATGGTCGCACCTACAGTCGTGTTAGCACTTTTTGACATAAAGACATGTGAGGTACGCACTGGGAAACTCCTGATGGATGCGGTGGAGAGCGACGGCACTAATGAAGGGACAGATAAAGTAGATGGCATTCTCAGCCACTCCATCCGATTGTAAGATCTATCTCATCGTTCATCAGCTCTAAATATCTTTACGATGGTAAATGACAAGTACCTCGATCGCGTGACTGATGACAGCTCCTTTCACACACTCGCCAGCCATAAGCACTACATCAGTGGCATGCAGATTCGATGGCAAATTCACTTCGCTCGCGACTGTCGGCTCTTGGTTTCCAGTCTGCGCGAAGAAGATCTCGCCTGTAGGAAATTGATAAGCACCTCTCTTCTGGAATATATAGCTAGTACTCGTACCTGATAGAGCTTCCGGCATGAGTTGCTTAAAGATACGCTGGAGGATGAGACCGCCGTTGTTGACAGAGACTCCGATACACTCCCGCTGTCGACAAATACCTTCCCATTGCTCTCCCGAAGAAGTCGTCACATGGTGTGGGACTGTTGGTGCTAGTGCCAACGTCTCCTCCAGCAACAAACTACAGACAAGATTAATCCTGTGAAGGATATCGGCAAGAAGTGGCGAGTGCCTACCGAATGAGTCGATCGGCAGTCTGCTGGAAAGCTCTCCATGGAGTCGACCTGTCTCTCAGTCGAGTCAGCAGCTGCATCACCGCTGGCGATTGCATCTCTTCGATCAAAGGCGTCATCGGTTCTCTAGCTCGAAGGAGACTCGTATCCGCTTCTCCATCCACTTGATCATACGGCTTGTGCTCATCTCCATTATGTCCGGAATCTACCATACTCACATCATCCGCTTCTTGATCTCTATCAATCAATCATATTAATGTCCTTTCTTCCATCGCATAAGCTTAGCCTCTACCTTTGAGGAGATGGACGGCGAGAGTAAGGACTTATCGGCTCTCGAGCTCCTCGACGACGATAGGCACCATACGGAGCTGCCGTGACTTGGCGATTGCTTGAGGAGTGGTGGGAAGTGTCGCTTCCATCAGCCAAAGCGAGCGTCGCATCTGGACGTCCGTCTTGGCCACTTGAGCTCTCGCCTCGGAGCTTTGCATACTCGGCTGCCAAGATGTGATTGTACGGCAGCATGCTCTGACTGACGCGATGGCGAATGATACTACGGTTCTTGAAGGTGTTGCTGATGGCAGCTCGAGTGACAGCGTACTCCTTTGCCAAGTCGGACTGTCGAGCTCCATTTTCCAAGCGGCGGATGATCTCGAGTCGCTCTTCTTCCATCAGATACCGTAATTCTCCTTGCAGACGCCTCTCCACCGCCCTGCGTACTGGGATGCCACGCATTCCTACCGACTGAGATGTCACCTCCATCGGCTTTTCAGTCGCGTCAGGAAGCAAGTAGCTCGATAGTGTCGGTAGTGGTCTACTCGAAGTCGAGGTCGTCTCATCAAAGCGAGAGGGGGGTGCAGAGGAACTCCAGGCGAGCGGAGCGATGCCATCCGAAGTGGAAGGTTGGTAGGTGGTGCCTCGAGGGAGACTGGAGGATGTATTTTGCTCCCTCATGAGTGCGTCGATATTACGTGTGCAGTATGGAAGTGTCGGATGGGCTCTATGGACGCAGTAGAAACAAGTTAGAACTCGCGTGCTACATATCTCGTTGTGGTGCTTGGTGCATATAGAACGAACATCGCATGAACGGAAGAGACTTCATACTTATACACAGCAGTCGTATCAAAAAGTAGACTGCTCATTACAATTTCGTCAGATGCTTGTCAAATGGGAATCCAGCCCAAGCGTCTTGATAAATTCGAGTTGCGCGACGTCGGACTCGTATTCGAAAGTAACAAGCTCTTGATATCGTATAAATCTGGTTTCCCGACCGTTGCTTATCTTAAGACTGGCGACCGTGGGCTGCCGATCGATCGCCAGTGACGGATTTTAAATCGTTACGACGACAGATGGGGGAGGGTGTTGCATTCATGCAAGATCTTGTATGGGCACATGGCGAATGGGTACACTCGTCGGACTGTCGACTGGACTGACGCGAGGCTCCCAACGACCCGTTTTACTCAGGTAAAATTGTGCTTCGATTCTTCCATACTTGCCACCTACAGGATATAAGCACGCCCATGCTGGTCAGTGGATCTAATATTTAGACCACATCGATAGGTATTGAGAGGCATTCCCTCCGAGGTATCTATACACTCATGCTGTCTTGATGCCTCAGCGTCAAGATTACCCATCGCCACTACCGCAAGAAATCAACGCGTCTCGTTGTGCAGCATAATGCATCTTTCGAATAGACACGACACTGACGATCATGGATAAAGTTGAACATACCACGCTTGCGACGCTACGTCCATCTACCTATAAAAAAGGATTTTCAGTTTGCCGTTGGATCCAATACCTCGACTACATCTCTACGACCTAGATCTCATTCCATCCACTATGCTACGTCAACTCTATAACCAGTACCGACTAAATCCGTCCTTAGGTAATAGCACCTCTACACACATCCTACGCCACGTCGACAATCACGTCCATCAAGTGGTCTGTATATGTGATACACAACGTCTAGACAGTTACTCGTCACTTACTATGAATGTACAATGCACCAAACGAAACAAGTAAACTGTCGAGCTTGATTCGAGAACAAACGGCAGTATACACAATACTAGTCTTTCAAATCATCTTCAAACGTATCCTCCACTTGCACATCCACATCCTCCGGATCCGCTGTGGCGGCACCTTCAATCACAAGCACACTCCCGTGCTTGGTATACTTTGGTGACTGCTCCATACTCTTCACTCGCGTCAACGCCTTGAGTTGAGGACTTAACGGTGGTTTTTCTTCCTCTTCCTCTTCCTCCTCCTCCTCTTCCGCTGTATTGGTAAACTTTAGTGCGCCCATGAGACTCAACGCCTTGATCTTCTTTCGAGCTCGCTTCCACTTGGCATGTGCCGTCAGCTTGGCATTCAAGCGGAATCCTTCCATGAACTCATTAATGTCAATCTTATTATCTCGACCAAAGTCCATCATCTTCATCAGCGTCGCAGGAGACGGAAGCTCTTGCTGCGCTTCGCTCGGAAGCTTTTCGTTCAGCATCTTGACAGCCATCTCCAAGTCTTCTAACGTCACCGTTCCATCGCCATCATGATCTAGCATACGGAACAAGGCTTCCAATCGACTGCGATGGCGGTAGAGACTATTAAACGCACGTCGACGTTGCATGTGCTCTTCTTCCGACAACGCTGGATCACGTTGTCCCTGGGCGTTGTATCGGTTCAAAAACTCTGCGTAGGAGACTTTGCCCTCGTCATCCAAGACGGTCAAGAGCGGCTGCAACGCTCGCCAGTCTAACGAAAGGTCCAAGGATGCTTCGAGTATGTCACACCACTGCTGCAACGTGACTTTACCAGTGAGTTCTGTATCACACTTGACAAACTCTTCTTCCAAGTCATCTCTTGTCTCAAGAATGAGTGAGAAGAGTCCGTCAAGATTCGACACAGCCATGTCACGAGCTTCGACACTTGCCATATACTGGAAGAAAGCAGGTTTACTAGACTTGTCGGACGGAATACGCATGAAACAACCGAGGTTGTTCGCTTTGCCGCAATAGTTGGAAGCTGAGAAGAGAGTGACGAGCATACCCTTGTCTCCGTATGGCCAGTGGAAACCTTTTGGGACACACTCGTGCGAACGAACGATTAGTGCGAGCTTGTTTTTATGCATAAACTTATGCACGAGGTCTGGACCGTACGTGATCCCTGCACCACGTGCGTTCTCTGTCCAGCCTCGAGCACGCTGTGGGTCGCTCCATAGCAAATCCCGCATGAGGTTCATTCGACGCCACGCTTCTTTATGGTCTCTCTTGCTTATCTTGGAGCGGTAGCGGGATAGGTCGTACTCTGTCCGGTCCATTTGATTAAGTTCGTGTAGATCGATGCAGTCGCGACCGATGCCTCCATGCAGCACAAGAACTCGTTGGTCCAAGAGCGTCGCGAGCGGCAGCCATTGGAATGACTGGCAGAAGAGCTCGTACACTTCGATATCGTACTTGGTCTCGCACTCTTTCATAAAGCCAAAGACTTGTGTAATGGAGAAATCTTCGTGATTGCCACGATTGATGAGCACGTGATCGGGATACAAGAGCTTAAAGAGGTAGACGATGACCATGAGTTCAACGCCACGGTCTCCTCGGTCGACAATATCGCCATTAAAGAGGTACGGGTTGCTCTCGGACGGAAGTCCGTTTTCCCGGAAGATGAGAAGGAGGTCGTCTAGCTGGCCATGGAGGTCTCCGATGACTGTGATGTGATTTGCCTCGATCTTGTACTCGACCAGCGTCGAGATCTTGGACAGGATCGGCGTGATTTCCCTCAAGACACGGACGACGACGTGACGTGGGATCTTGCGACCTTGACGACAGGACTCGATTAAGTCCTCTGCATTCTGAAGTGTAATCTGCGCGTCTAGATCGGACGTTTGGTGGTACATATCCGAGATATCAATCTGTCCAACGAGACTTTGGGACGTCGGATCATTCGCGTCTGAATCCGAGTCTGAACCGGAATTATCACTTGCTGAAGCCTGCGCTTTCTTCTTCTCATGCACTTCAGGCATATGGGCCGAAAGCGTATCGAGAAAGACGGATAATTCCAACTAGTACATGTCAATGTCTTGTACTCGGAATACAATCACAAAGATATCATACCACTTCAGATTCTTCCCTGTTTTCTAGATCGTTAAACAACTTCCAATTTGAGATCACATCTTCCCCAGATTGTTTCTTCGTGGGTGCTACAAGTGGAGCCAATCAATATGATTCGCTTTGGCAGGTACGACAAGGATGTATAGGAAAGCGACGTACTTGATGGTTCTTGAGATGAAGGTGATGGAGGGATAGATGAAGAGTGTGAATGCTCTAGTTCAGATTCTTCACCTTGACTTTCAGCCGTTGACTTTTCACGCCTAAAGACGCAGAAAGTGAATAAAATAAGCAGGACGAAGGATACGACTATAAAAACAAAGGAACAACTTTTGCAACGATCTCTTCTGCTTTGACTCTCGCTGTTGTTCGTGGGAAGACTTGTTCCCCATGGCCGCTTAAGCGCTATGACCCGAGGTGAAGCAAATACTGATGTGGCGAATAACAGGATGGCATTCTAGATTTCGATTTATTACCTTCTATTTATCGTCACATTTATATGTTTTATAATATTGGTTTTGAAGGACAGATTAGATATGTACCACATACCTTTGTGTGGGAATGGATACACTTTTACTACAGAATGCCCCCGAATGGAGTCAGATGCAGGTGAGATGTAGTAACCTGGAGAGTATCGTCTGTAGATGCTTTCTTCAAGCGGCAAGTGGCTTAAAAGGGCCGATATTCAACTAGATATTGTGTCTGTGCGTTGTTCTTGATATCGGTATGGTTGTCATGAGTTAGAGTGTTCATGATGGAAGGATCGCTGCGAGTCCCACGGTGAAATACCGTCGAGTCCCATTGACTACAGTCGATGGAATGAAGCATCCAGGGCGATTAGGTAGGCGTGGTATTCCACCTGGACTATCATTTGCTTGAAGCTTATAATCTTTCAAAATTTCCCCAGGCTGCCATAACACAATGGTATCCCTTCTGGAAGGACACTATCAGCCGTGGAAACCCCCACTCTCTTCCTACTAGCCCCCTCTCTTAATTCCTCTTCACTACTCTATATCCCTTCTTTCCTTAGCGATACAAATGTAGGATCGTAGATTAAAGTAACCAAGAAACACAGGAATTAAACTAAAGAAAAACCATTTTCATTCAAATGAAACCCAACGTCCGCATGCTTCCTCGAGCTTAATCTCCCATGCTCTGGAAGGCCTGTTCAATCTCTTCATTCAAGTTGGCAAAGAACTGACGTAGCTCTTGTTCCGGTTGCTTCGGTAGTTGGAACTTGGTCTGAATAATCTTCTGCAGCACGGGATTCATCTCGTTCCGAATCTGTGCCCACGTGATCTTAGCATCCGCTGGTGAATCCGCAATCGCCTTTTGACTCAAGTCATAGAAAAGCACAATCGACCGGAGCATACCGACACTTTTGACAAGTGGACAAGTGTAGTCATAATCCGAGAAAGCATTCTGTTGCAAAAAGTCTTCTCGCAAGACTTTTGCAACTTCCATAATGACTTTCTGATCTTCACTAAGACTTTCCTTTCCGACCAATTGGACAATCTCGGTCAGATTATCTTCCTTCTGAAGAATATCTTGACACTTTGTACGTAGCGAAGAGTATTCGCTATCGATCTCATTAAAGAAAGGTTCCAAGACACCCATGTACTTGGTGTAGCTCATGAGCCAATTCACACTTGGGAAGTGCTTGCGCTGTGCTAGTTTCTTGTCTAGTCCCCAGAAGACTTGGACAATGCCAAGCGTCGCAGCAGTCACAGGATCTGAGAAGTCTCCACCAGGAGGACTCACGGCGCCCACGACCGTCACACTACCTTCACGATTCGGACTGCCGAGACAAGACACACGGCCAGCACGCTCGTAGAAAGCTGCGAGACGTGCGCTGAGGTACGCAGGGTACCCAGAGTCGGCTGGCATCTCTCCCAATCGACCAGACATCTCACGCAAAGCTTCTGCCCATCGAGAAGTCGAGTCAGCCATCATCGACACGTTCATACCTTGATCACGGAAGTACTCGGCGAGCGTGATGCCAGTGTAGATACTCGCTTCACGTGCCGCCACAGGCATGTTACTCGTATTCGCGACAAGCGCCGTACGTTTCATGATCGGCACTTCTTTACCATCAACAGACATGGTGAGTTCCGGGAAGTCATTCAGGACTTCGGCCATCTCGTTCCCGCGTTCACCACAGTTGTGGACAAGTGCCATGTTCGCGAGGAGGAACTGATGGTCACTGTCGTTAGAGAGCGTGAGGCCGAAGAAGTCGTCCGCAGGCTTCTGGACGAGAGAGAAGCGGTACGACTGAGGGAGACGGTCGCAAGGAACAGGAGACATGTAGTGCGACTTGGAGTGCGAGAGGACGGAACGAAGAAGGTTGGCATCGTTCGAGGTTTTCGCACCGAGAGATAGTCCGTCGGAGGTCACCTGGCAGACGAGACCGAGAGAACGAGAGAGCTGGAGAAGGCTCTGGACGAAGGAATCCTTACGAGGACGGATAAGAGCACTGACACTCGACTCGTCCACCACTCCAGCAACGTCAATGAAGGCAGCCAGGATGTTCTCACGAACGCACATGTCGTCCAAAGACAAGGAAGACGGGATGCTATCCTTCATCTTCATCGCCTGCATCACCTCCTCTAGATGCACTGGCATGATGTCAGTGGCAAGAGAGTGACCGAGGTCGTACGCGACATCCTCTAGCTTTTCCTGTACGGACAAGCCCTTGAGGACAGAAGACAGACGAGAGCTCTCATAGAGCACAGGAGACAGGAGTTGCTTCGTCTCCCGACGCACGTGGGCGTGAACAAGTGATAGATCACGTGCTTCCAACGTCCATTCCAAGTGCTCAGGCAAGGACGCGACAAACGTCGACGCTTCAGATGTAGTAGCAAAGGTCTTGGTCGTCGGATGGACTAGACCGATGACACGGCCATCCGACGTGATCGTCTGCATCTGCTGCAAGTACGACACGTGCGTAGTTTCTTGCTCCGCGACTTGGCGAGTACGTAGGACGAGGATGTGCGTGGCATTACACGTATACAGGACACTATCTCCTTGCAAGTCATGGATCAAAACGTCATACATGGTCTCCACGCCTCTCGGTAGAGCCGTTACGAGTCGTCCATGACCGTCTTTGCCCATGACCGACTCTCCTTCCACCACATCCTCCACGTTTCTTTCATCTCCGTTACTCATGAGCACCTTGGTGCCTCTCGCAAAGCACCCTACGTACACGATCGCATCCGAGTTACTATGCTTACTCAGCGCTTGGGAAATGACCGTCTTGCCACATCCAAAAGCGCCTGGTACAGCACAGGTACCTCCCAGGACGGAAGGGAAGAGCGCGTCGATGACACGTTGACCAGTCTGCAGTGCGACGTTGCCCGCTAGCTTCTCCGTGACCGGACGAGGCTTTCGCACGGGCCACAAGTGCGACAGACCGAGCTTGTGGGTGGCGCCAGTGGTGTCGTCTCGGACTTCGAGGACCGTGTCCTGCAGGTTGAAGGTCTCATGTCCGTCCGTTCCGTCGCCATAGACCTTGACGACCGTGCCGTAGATGTTCGGTGGACACATGATCTTGTGCGAGTGGATGATGTCGTTCTCGTGAACAAAGCCAAACACATCTCCGCCCGAGATCGGGTCGCCCTCCTTGAAGTTCTGAGGTCGGAAGCGCCATTGTTTGTCGGCTGCGAGGGCCGGGACGTCGACGCCACGAGGGACGTAGACGTCCTTGGACAGCTCCGCGATGGATTCCAACGGACGCTGGATGCCGTCGAAAATGTTGTCGACGATACCAGGACCTAGTTCCACCGAAAGAGGAGACTTTCGACGTTCGACAGGATCTCCGACGGTTAGTCCAGCTGCACGAGGAGAAGATTTGCATCGTTTAGAAGTGTTGATCGGTTAGTAGGAAGATATGGAAAGTAAATCATTAGAAAGGAACGTACAGGTGTCTTCGTAGACTTGGATAGACGCGTTGGTACCTTCCAGCCGAATGATTTCACCCACGAGCTTGTCGTGTCCGACACGCACCAGCTCGTACATGGCCGCTCCATGCATATTCTCCGCAATTACCACTACACATATATGTAAATATATATATCTCTACATCTATCTCCTATCATTCATAAAACGCGTACGAGGTCCGGAGACTTTAAAGACGTATCCATAATCCGCCTCCTTCTCATTCTCTCCGAGTACATGCGCCATCTTCCGCTCGATCTTTTGTTCCTCCGTGTGACTTGAAGAAAGTATTAAAAGGTATATAATTGGATAAAATACATGATAATAATACCCAATGAAATAAGTGTATTTTATTGGTTCTCGACACAAACACATTTGAGCATCTCAAGACCGACAAGGAACGGACTTGGGCGACTTGTACTTGTCTTTAACAGTAGATACGTACATTCGCATTGGATCAGGATCAAATATGGAGACGCCTGGAGATGTGTCCAAAACGACAGGCTCTGCTGCAACGTCTGTGACAAGTAAGAAGGCTGTGAATCTTATCATTGATTCCGGCGCGATTATTAAAGGCGCTGATCTCGCTTCTCTAGCAGAGGTATATACTTGTATGTGTTGCAGGATCTAGTTCTCCTTACTGACTACCGTGTGTGTGTCTTCTAGACGTTCTGGACTGTACCGGATGTGATTAGTGAGATTCGAGATGAACGCTCGAGACGCATGTTCCGTCGACTACCGTTCGAAGTGAAGACGAGAGAGCCATCGGCTGCTGCCATGAACGCCGTCGTAGATTTCTCCAAGAAAACCGGCGACTACGCTTTCCTCTCTCTTCCTGACTTACGTGTCTTGGCACTCACATACATGATCGAGACGGAAGCCAATGGCACTTCCCACTTGCGAACAGAACCATCCAGAGCGAACGATACGAGTAAAGTGGCGTGCAAGTTCTACAACGGTCCCAAGGGCTGTCAATACGGTGACAAGTGCCGCTTCAACCACGACGGACCAGGATACCAACCTCCAGAGCCAACTGAGGACGCTACTCAGACTGAAGAAACCGCTGAGAAACCGGTCGAAAAGGAAGTTACAGTGGAAGAGAGTAGCAACACGGGGGAGTCTACTCCTGTCGCGTCTGAGAACACGACCGAGTCAATGGCTGCGTCTACGAACGAAGCAAAATCACGTATTCTAGGCACCAATTCCCACGTCTCGAGCGTGTCTGCTGAAGAAGACGATGGCAAGGGATGGATCAATGCTTCTAACTCTACTCACTTCTCCGCTTCTCCATTCGGTGACGGACAGAACACAGAGCTCGTGCACAAACCATTGACGTCAGCATGTGCCACGACGGACTTTTCCATGCAAAACGTGATGCTACAAATGGGACTCAACCTCTTGTCCACAGACGGTATGCGCATTCGCCGCGTGCGCCAGTTCCTTATGCGTTGTGCTGCTTGCTTCACGACGACGCACGAGATGGAGCGTATGTTCTGTCCCAAGTGCGGTAATGCCACGATGGAACGCGTTGCCTACAGCGTAGACCGCTTCGGGCAGGTGCAGCTTCATCTGCGGGATCCGTCTCGCCGGCCAACGCGACTGGCTGGTACCAAGTATTCGATTCCCAAGCCGAAAGGTGGTCGACATGACGACCTGTTGCTTCGAGAAGATCAGCTCCTTGGTGGCATTTGGGCCCAGCGTCAGCGACAGAATCGCCGTGTCGTCCAGAGTGCTTTTGGCGAAAGCGTGGCGAAAGATCTGGGCGTCAAGGCTGAGCAACAGGCTGGACTCAAGGTCGGCTATGGTCGTATGAACCCGAACGCACAGAAAGGTAGAGAGCGACGCGGGAAGAAGAAGCGCAATTAGAGTAAAGAATGGATACGAGATTGTTTTTTTTGCATGACGGAGCGTCTTGACTTATCACCTGGCGGAAGAGTGGGATACGGACATGGATGTGTTTAGAAAGGGCGTTTTACTCTTCTCTACCCTCTCTCCGGCTAGTGGTCGCCAAGATACGAGGAGTAAGTTCCGGAGCCGAACTAATTTATTTTTAGCTGCACTGGACACTTGGCATGCGTTCCTTTGTATGTCCACTTTTGTATTCCAGTCTTTACGCAGTCGGTCCTTTGGTATATTACATTCCCGTTTCATCCACCGGTGGATGAAGCAGAGGGTCTGGCAAATCCTTTCTGCCGCCGTTTTTCTCACTGACATCATATCGACCTGTCAGTCGTGAATTTGACCTCGTGGAAGGAAGATGGGGCGAACGAAAGTTGTATCGATTGATCAAGCAATGGAGACGAATGAAAGGATAAACTCTCCACGAAGTCTAGACGCTTGTTGGCGAAGCGGCATCGACCCGGAAGAGTTGCTACCCAAGTAAGACGTTCATGATGTTCATGTGGAAATCGATGTCTAATATATTTATATGAATGGATAGGACGATCCAGGACTTTTGGGACCGTGGAGGCAAGTATGCCGCGGTAGAGAAGAGAGCCGCGGAGCTTCGACTCGACCATTATAACGTACAACGACAGCAAAAGATGCAGACGGTACAGACCGAGAGGAATGCAATGATCGAACAAGAGCAGGCGCAATCGAATGGTGGAAACCAAAATGGGTCGAGTACGCCTTTAGGAACTCATTTAGGACGGGCATGGAATGGAAATCAGAGCACGTCTCCGATCGTGAAACCTATGGGAACCTCGTCGACATCTCCAATGCAGTCCACGGCCATTCAGCTGGAAGAAATGCGATTACAACGGATGAAACAGCGACAGCAGAAGGAATTACATAGTCTTATCGAAATGGAGAACAAGATGGCTCGCATTCAGCAAGAAAATGCTCGACGAGAAGCAGAAGAACGGAAAAGGAAGGAGATGTATGTGAAAGAAATGCAGGCTCGACGTGCGAAACTTATGGCTGCGAAACACACGCGAGAGTTGCAGTTAAAACAGAAAGAGGAGAAAGAGTCGTTTGTTAGTAAGGAGCGTGCGAAAATCGAGGCTGAGCGGACTCGACAGCGCTTTGAAGAGATTGACAGACAGCGGATACAGCGACAGAAAGAGATCATGGAAAAGGAGCGTGAGCGAGAGTTAAAAGCAGAAGAGTTTCGACAGCAAACGAGACATTTGATCGAAGTTCAGGAGCGTGCAGCTGCCGAGAACCGCGAAAGAGCAAAGCAAAAGGAGCTACGGGTGTCACAGAAGTTGGAAACAGTAGCTCAGCTGCGAAAGGTCGAGTCAGCACAGCGTCGAGCGAAGGCAGAAGCGAGGTTACAGCAAGTCTCGAATCAATTTCAGTCAGCATTAGACAAGAAGCGGCAAATGTTCACAGAGAAGCAACAGGCAGCAAGTGATCGGGCTCGTGAGGTACATAAGCGCGTGCTCGGTGAGCTTGCGGCAAGAAATGAGAAGCATCGGGAACAGGAAGAGATACGTCGAAAACGTTTGGAAGCTGCGAGAGCAAGTGAAGAGGCACACACGTTGATGTTGGAGCAACGTCGTTTGGAAATGGAAAAGCGAATGGAACGGACGAGAGTAGAGCGAGAGAAAGAAGATCGACTTGCAAAAGTGGCGAAGCAGCTTCGTGCGGACGATAAGCTTCAAAATGTAGAGCGTCTCCGACGCGTGGAAGAGTATTCACGTGCAAAGTTAGTTGAGCGAATTTCTAGTGCAGACGCACGTAGTCGTGCAATCAAGACTCGCAAGCAAGAGATGATGGCTGCGCGACAGCAGACAATGGTGCAGTCGATGATGCGAAAGCATCGGATACGAGACGTCGTTGGCCATCTTCGACAATCAAACAAGTTGGACAAGCTGCAAGAGACGATATGTGATTTATGATGAAGTGGAATCGTTGAAAGAGTGTCGACACTCAGTGCTAGGAGGAATTGCAATTAGTGGAAGTGAGAGGTAGTAGTCGTATCAGGTGTACACAATATAGGTATCATTGCTCTACACGCCCATCCTCTACTTTTTCAATGTGACGCTACCTACGAAGGTGATATACGCTGATGCGTGATCGTTAGCAATACTGAGCTTACAGGATGCTACAATAAATCAGGCTGGTGTTTAACAATCTTGCTTCTTGTTTTATTAAATTGTAAATGAACTTTATTAACTACCTCTATCGATCGACTAACCGGGATGTACTAGTGCTAGACCCGTCAGTATCCACACGACGAATGAAGTTTTTACTTGTGTCAGCTTTTAAATCGGGGCGAGACCAGTTGGGAAGTAGTAGAGGTTGATATGAAGTAGGAATGGTATGACTGCTTTCATGTTAAGTACTATCTGTACAGTGATCATGAAAACTATCGTTTACCATATGATAAACCAGGGAAGGATTGGAAACAGCGAGCTTCAAGGATGTTAGACTCCTAGTGGAATGTCATTTATACCTAAATGGTTTGGTCGTCCGAGACCATTTAGCGCAGTCGTTTGAAATAAATAGGCCTATTGCTTCAAGATATACCTCAACGATGTTCGCAAAAGCAAGTGCATGGAACGTCGTGTTTTATGCTTCAGCTACTCAATCTATCTCAATAATATCATTATCACTCCGCTTCCGCTTTCTACTCTGGTTATCATCTTCCTCCGTAAGATCCACCACATCATTCTTCGTAGACGCAATCGTCGCTTCTTTCTCCCTGTCGTCAAAGAATTGCTGCAGGTAATGTGCTAGCATAGCATCGTGATCTTTGTCCTTCTTTGCCTTTTCTTTTCCTTTCGTGCTCTTCTTGTCGTCTGTCGACTTATCGAAAAAGTCTTTGATACTTTTATCCGGCTTCTTCTTCTTTTGCTGCTTCTTTTTCTTCTTGTCTTGAAAGCCTTCAGGCTCTTTAATCTTTGTGTACGTTCCTCCACAATTCGTCTACCTCACCATGAGTATCCTACCAAGGTACACATTGATAGACAACGTACTTGATGATCCTTCCACCATCGATCGGATGGACCAGGAGGTCGATTCATCGCGCGTTTTACAACACCAAAGTATGGACGACGCTGTCGACATGGACCCTACTAAAGGCTTTAGTATCATTCTACCAGGATGAATGGAAAGAGATGTACATCGCACTGCCACCAGTGAACACGATAAGCATCGACTTCATCATGGAAAGTATGATAGACGGTAATTTTGGTGTTGGCTGATGTATTGATACGACGCATGTGTGCTTGGAAGACAGATCCATGGTCATCATGGTCTTTGATCGGACTAAAGACAAAGATATAGGCATGGATCATCTCATGCTATGCTACATATGAGTAGGTGAAGACAGTAAAGCGGGGCCGACGTACGAGTAAAGTGTTCACCAAGTCACTCCGAGGTCGGAGTTTTAGTAGCGGCTCACTGCAATTCTTAGTTTACCTGTTTTGATCGAAAAGGAGGAAAGAATGTACCTGAGACGAATAGAGCAATAGCCAGAACGACGCTCGAATTGACATAGTCCAGCACTAGAAGAGATGTCAGCATATAACTGGCTTAACACGGTTTGGGTAGTACCATAGCGTCATGCGAGGACTCCATCGCACTTCACATCCGCTCAACTTGCCATCAAAGAACATCCTATCGTACTCCTGCATACGATAGAATGTTTAATACGATCGTATTACTCGAAAGAATGTCATTAGCGTACAATGAAGAGGGCATGGATGTCCGGATTCGGGTCTACATCGCCAATTGATCATTTTAGCTCGTACCACAAGCACGAAAGGATAGAAAAACATAATAAGAGCATACCCATGAGCTCAAACTCTTCAGAAAGTAGATTGCAAGGGTGTTTTGGCGTCGAAGGCATCGACATCATCTGACTGCCCATTATGTGTCCACTTTTAAATTACAAATGTACATCTCTTTTACAAATGTTCGCCCTTATCTTGAAAAGACGTTTAGAACCAGATATGGCTGATAGACTTCATGTGCTCTTCTTGTCGCTCATCTTGTTCCAATACATGGCAGCAGGCTATAACGATACGAATGAGGAGGAGAATCAAGAACAAAATTTAGAGACAAATGATCTGTTAGCATGTGATCAGTCACTATTCGAAGAGTACATCAACTCGGAAAAAGGAAGGCATATTTATGTCTTAGCAACGCTTTGTGAATCTCGAATTCGGTTTCTACAAATGACACTTGCAGGATACTACGGACCAGTATCACAGAAAGATTTGGAGTGGGCAATGTGCTCCGAAGAATGCCTGGGGAGTGATGAGCTGCATGTAGAGGCAATGACCATATCTCGTTGTTCGTGTGCACAGTTGTCGACGGATACATGGGTGAAGCATGACTTTTGTCTGCAAAACTCGGCTCGCTACCTTTGTAAACACCTTGGCGAATGTGGTTATTGGGATTGCGACTTAGAAGACTTTATGTGTCAGCGATATCAATGGGATCGACATTACGCCTGTAGCAGCATGTCACTTGTGATCGACATCAGACTACTTATTGCTTGTGTGCTTGTAATATTCTCTTTTTCCTAAGCAATATAGCTTTGCCTTACTTTGGATTTGTATACTGTCTTGAAGTGGAAACTTCCTTTTGACATATGAAATGCCTCCATTTAAGCTTGTTATCTACTAAAATGAAAGACGTAAGAGCATTTAGATCTAAATGTGTTGACCATGACATCTATAAGGATGCTTGGAAGGACATTGACATGGTGCAATGGCTTCATCCCAAGTGTCTGACCGAATGATTGCTAGACTGCTCCCTGGGTCACTACATAAGTGGAGAAGCATAAAGATGCTTGATCAAATCTGGCATCATCAGCCAGCAAAACCTTTTACGAACGGGAGAGTAGACATCTTGCGTGCGTGTTCGATATCTATTTGAGAAAGGTAGAAATGCTAATCTGAGAATTGGCTTTCAATAAAGGGATGACTGATCAGCACAAGACGCCTGCATGCTTTCTCGTGGAACCAAAGGATACACTTGTATTTACACAGTAGAAAGCACAGTTCTTGTAAAGTTTAGCACAGAAAGGATGTTTGTGATAAAGCTGCATCTTCAATCGCAAGGGAGAATGGAAGGTCTTTGGCCTCAAATTGAGATCGCTGGCGAGACTTTGTTTGGTCTATAAACCCAAGATGGGCAATGTTACGATCGTTATGTCTGCCATAGACATGTAGCGTAAGATTTATGCTATCGACTCAATTTGCTACTTGAACCCAGCTTTCGCCTCAACCTGCTTGCGAGTGTTTTAGACGTACAAAAGCTCAATCAAGTCGATATTGCTTTATTCAAGCATTCTTGTAATCCAACACAATTGCTGACATCAAAGTAGATAATAAGAATTGAATCCTACGAAAGATAATCTATGAACGCAAGTCCTTTCCTTAGAGCTCTCGAGAGTACCTGTAAACCCTACCAAATTCTGATAAAGAGGTGTAAGGGTTAAACATCAATCTGACAAAAGACGCAGGGATATGATCTCCTGGCAGCTCTTCGCTTCACCCGACCAAGATGAAGCTATTCAGAGTGGAAGAATCCCTATGCAACCCCTCTTCAATAGTAGCAATGCAGTGGTACCATCAGGTGAAGAAACAATAGAGTCTTTCTCGCATCAATCGCTCTTCCAACTGAGCCCAACCATCGAGCATGAAGCGCTTCAGCTCTATACTAGTCACCACGATCAACAGGACGCATCCTGTAGCTTCCCAGTATCGGCAAATGAACTTGCAATGCTATCTCAAGGCAAAGAACATGCCAATAGCCATTCGTACATTTGCAAGCTGGATATGAACATGTCCAGTGTCGAGAGGCGTCCTTCGTGGTGGCAGCAAAAGCTCCATCGAGCTTTTCATCTCAAGTCCAAAGGCACCGAAGCTTTCCATGCAAACAACTTTCAATCCGCAGCTAACTACTACCTTCGAGTACACTTCATAATGACCTCTCGCCACTCATCCTAGTCGCTAACCGAGGAGTTTGGTTATTAACTGTAGGCTACAGCGTTTCTTAAGCAACCAGCAGACTGCGTGTATAGCTCAGAAGAGCAAATGGAGGTGGATAACCTCCTCATACCGTGTGAAATGAACCTTGCAACATGTTGTTGGAAGCTAAATCACATGCAAGAGTGCATTAATCACTGTACCACAGTGTTATCCAAGGACAGTAACCACGTAAAGGCATTATACCGAAGAAGCCAAGCGTTTGTTCAACTAAAGAACTATAAATCAGCCATGGAGGACCTCTACCAAGTCACTCAAGTCGATCCATCCAACGCTCTTTTCCGTACGTCTAACTCTACTCTACCGCCACCGCCACTGCCACCAACACCTCACCTCTCCTCTAGGCAAAGCCCATCAACGAGCTCAAGAAGCGTTTGAAAAGTACCATGCCAAGGAGCAAAAAGCCTATGAAAAGATGTTTGCATAAGAAACCAAAGTGAATACCATACAAGAAGGTGAGCAAAGCTCCATGTCATTGTTTATTGTCTTGAGAGTCAACAACTAGGACATGGAAGTTCGGAAGCGGACCATCAGTTTATTCGTCGGCAGCTCCACCCGTGGCACGGGTGTAGATGAGCTGCGAGTGGTGGGCCTGGACCTTTTGGATGTGGCCGTTCTCTTCCAACTCGTGGATGGAGGCACGGGCGAGGGAAGCCGTCACCTTAAGACGCTCGACAATGGCCGAAGCAGTGATCAATTTCATCTAAAGCATGTCGGATTAGCTTGGTCGAGATATGCAGAAGACGATCGAAATACCTTCGGGACTTCGTTCAGCAGACGCTCGTACGTCTCCTGGTCGTAAAGGACCTTGTTGGCGACCTTTTCACGGACCTTTCCCTTGGACCACTTCTTCTTGCCCTTGCCTTTGCCACCGGCCATGGCCGCAGCCATCTTCTGCTCCTTGGTCTTCTGCTGCGTCTTCGGCGGCTATCATTTCCACATTGTTCATGTTAAATTCATCGTTCCTGCCAATGTCAAAGGACAACGGGATCCAATATATAAAAGTCGAAAGAGATGCATACCATGGTTGCTAAGCTTTGCTCCCTGTAAAAATGAACGTGTGCAGGTCGCGCTTGATATTGAGGAAGCTCCAGCCAACCATTCGTCTGTTAGATTTCAGTTTATTAGGTGCATTTATGCTTGTCAATATAGGTCACTCGAGCACTGTTTTTGTAAGCCAATTATGTGGCGTACATCTATGTAAGAAAGAAAAGAAGACGAAAGAATGCAAAGTCGAGCATGTTGAACGTGAAGTAGCTTAAAGCGCGGACGGACGAATCGTTTGCAGCAGCGTGAACTCGTAATTAGACGCGAGCTCTTGCTTCTCACTTACTCGACCTGGTTCGACACAGACCATGTGCAGATATTCATCGTCTCCAAAGTCGCCCATGCCTTTTGCTTTCTCTTCCCATGGGTTCCACACGACTGCATCGCTAGCTGTCAGCTCTGAATCTTCACCTTGACGAACACGAGCAATCTTTTCAATTGTCACGGAACGCTTGGGCATACGAACGACTATCTTTGCAGGTGCATTCGCATACACACTGTCGGTTTCGCCCTTGAAGTTGACTTCACTTCGCTCTTCCGTCTGCTTTTGCTGGGATACCTTGTCAAAGTAGGACAAGTTCTGTAGACCTTCGACCTTGGTCTCGTTGATATGGTCCACACTAAAGTAGGTGTGAAGTAGCGCTTGGAAGGAAAACGCTGTCTCGGACGTGTTGCGGACGTGGAGTGCTGTCACGAGATGTTCCGGGAACAATTCGACGTCAAAGACGAGTTCAAAGTCGAAATCCCAGATCTTCTTGGTCTCTGGTGTCGACTTTAGGAAGAACGATGCGACAGTGGGAGCTTCGCCTTCACCTTCCTGGACGTCTTCCAAGAGCTCCCAGTTCATGGTTCGAGCAAATCCGTGATTAGGAAATCCTTCGGCCGGGCCAAAGACTGGGAATACGATGGGAATGCCACCTCGAATCGGCTTGGAGCCGTCCAAAACGGCATTTTGCGAGACGAAAAGCAGGTTTCGGGACGGATCTTGTGCCGTGGAAAAGAAGGTAACCGTTGCGCCGTACTTGTGAATTTCAGCACGGGCACCAGACGGATGGGAAATGCTCACGACGTTGCTCATGTTCTTGGGAGAAGTACTGATCTACTAGGTGTCGCGACGTCGATCTTTTTGTGTGTTCGAAATGTAGATCGACAAAAGTAGCGATGGACGACATACAAATGACACGCTTTAATGGAGATACTTTTCCGAGACAAATCTCGACAAGATACTTTTCTAGTACTGGATGGCATGCTACATATAGCTTAAACGTAGATGTGTTGAGGAACGCATAGACATGAGAGGTGATTGGGACGAGGTGGCCAAAGTGATTTTCTACATAAAGCGCTGGTAGTTGGATGTTGTTAGAGGAAAAAGTAGATGTCAGGTTTCTAGTAGTATCTACGAAGGATGAGAAAGAGGGTAGAAACGTACTTGTCACTCCATCAACTTTTGATCAGGAGATAGAATAGAATCGTACTGTGAATAAAAGGTTTGGATATCTCTTGATCGTTTTCTTTCTCGGAGAATTTCGTTGGTACTTCGTCCCAATTTCATCCTTCAACGCTCGTTTTCTCCCGTGTCTCCACTACACTCAGTTTCCAATTCGCCACGGACTTGGAAAGCGACCTCGACAAGAGAAATCTCGATGAGCTCGATGTGGGAACGCATTCAACCTACGCCTTGGCACCGCCGCTCTGCTATCGACATGGCGCTCATGAACTTTGATTCGCTCATGTCCAACACGCTCGCTGCTCTGCCTTTGGCTGAAACGCCCATGACGCATAGCTTTAGTGACGTCGAGCAGCAGTTTTTTGCGACAATCCCAGAGTACCCCGAATCGACCGAGGAAGGAGAAAGCTCTAAGCATACGACTTCTTGCTATAGCTCCTCGTCGAGCTCTGCTTTGGATAGTCACGGTCGTCGTGTGGAGAGTACTCGACTCCGCTATGAAACAACCGATGGATACCTGAAAGCTCTGCACCAACGAGCGATCGGAGACAAAGTGATGAAGACCGTGTGGTGCCGAAAGAACAAGGATGAAACTGGTAACTTCCATTCGATTGCCGAAAACACGAGTCCGGACGAGTTTGAGAAGCTGTGGAAGGATACTCCATTCGGTAAAGCTGAGCAAGAAGAGAGTGCAAAGATTGAACCGGCAGGTCAAAGCGAGACAGAGAAGGCCAAATCGGAGGAAGAACGGGAGACGGAGCACTCGACAAGCAAGACATCCGACAAGGAGCAAGAGACGAGCAAAAAGTCGGACAAGAAGTCTGGGAAAAAGTAATAACGTTACGGACGTAAGAAAGAGATGGTAGTCGTACTAAGGGCATGAGAACACGCATGGTTGTTGGATGGTGAAAGAGATACTTCGCTCGCAGATACGTTTTTATGGCCGTGGTCATCTACTAAACTCAGATCTGTGTCCAGCTACAACCGGAATGCAACATCATGACAGTCAAAAGTGATTTCTCCTCGTTCAAACATAGCAAGAGCTCTTATCTTATCGGAGGAACGGATATGGAGGTAGCAGATACCTCTGGTACGTCTCCATACTCAGTGACGTTGCATTCACATCAGTGTTCGCAAGGGATGAGCACATGCTCCTTCCAGCTAGCGACGGACACTTGTCCAGTGCATGCTGCGCTGCTTTTGCAAAGATCATGAGCTCCGCCATGTCCGCTCTCTGCAGCAGCTTTACACAGTGACCAGTCGCTGTTCTTTCACTACTACAACACGGAATCTCGGCAGCAATCAATCGACACATGACACCTTCTCGATCGACTAATTCTCCATGCACTGCCTTGACATCTTCTTCCTCCCGATCTCCATTCGCAAATGCATTCATGTCAAACTCAAACAAGTGATTCGTTACGCCCACTTGATCCGTCAATTCGATAAGCAAGTTGAGCGTCGATAGCGTCAAGAGCGCATACGGTCGTCGACCGATACCAGGAGGAGCTAAGAGCTCCCCTGTCGGCTCGACCATCGTTAGCAATCGACCTTTCAATGTTCCGAGGATGAAGCGATATGTCGCTGGTTTATCCAGGAACGCAGCGAAGGAAGCCGTGACGAGGTCGTACTGGAGTCCGAAGAGCCCTGGTGACGGCCGGAAGACTTCCACTGCATGTCGATCGTTCTGCAACGTCGTGTACAGCTTTGTGATCCAAATCATCACTTGCTCTTTCGTTCTGCTGTCCATGACTGATTCTGGGTCGTTCATTAATAGACGCACCATGTCGAGCCAGAAAGAGAGTGTAGCAAGATGCCGAATGCCGCTTTCACGACCACTTCCTGGTCGACCAACGAGCATATGCGACTCGACAGAGAGGTCCATGAACGCTATTGCTGCATGCATACTCGTCTTGTTATCTACACACCACGTTTCGATCATCTCGACTGCTTTCTTCGCATACTTTTGTTCCTTTGTCAATTGCCACGTGAGGACAAGTGCTGTCGTATCATAGACAAAGTGTTTCATGAGCTTCGCATCCGATTTTACGTTCTTATCTTCCATAAAGTTGGAAAAGATACGAGTATTACGAAAAGCATCAACTGGACTATTCGACGTGACTGTCCACAGCTCTTTTCGCTGCACAGCTTTGGCTGCGTCACTAGCTAATGCCATCAGATTCTTCTGATCTGTTAATGGTAAATCCTTTCCTAGCGCGCGCTTCTCTGCTATCTTTGTCACGTTATAGAAAACAAGCTTCTTTGCGTCATAATGATACATCTCGCGCATCACTCGTTCATCGAGAGCTTGTAGGAACTGCAGCACACTCTCACCTCTTGTTAGCTCTCGCCAGTACGCAGATGTCTGATCGATATTTTCTAAATCGCTCCTACCACTGAACAATCGGATGACATGTCCAGTGCTCTGGACTTGATGATCACCTATGTCGGTCGATAAGTTTCCAGTCGTTCGGTCTGTCTCCCATGCAGACCATCCCCACTGGTCCCATGGGCCTTTGACGCCAAGACGAACGAGTAAAGCTGCTTTGTCTCGCTTACCATACCGTAGGCGTTCATCAAAACGCTCGACCGAGTCATTACGAAAGATGAGCTGAGGCTCTTCCCACGGTCGAGCTCGAAACCATTTCTGTAGCACGACGTCATTCTCTTGCAAAAGTCGATCCATCCAAGAGACAAAGTACTTTGCGTCAGACTCTGTATTAGCTTGGATAAGATCTTGCTTGATGCTTGTCCAAGCATCTTCCTGTACGAAACAATTTTGGTCCCAAGGGAAGACCCAACGAGCACCGATCCTTTTACCAATGTCCAGCATCTCATTACGAGCTCCGTTCAGATTGAACGTATACCTTGATTTCGCATCGTACAATTCGTTCATAACGGTTATATCGACCCATGTAGGTGCATTCGCAGGTCGACGACGCTTGTCGCTATCACGAAGTGCATGAGCAGCATCGACTGGTTCGTCTTCAACAGTCACACGATACGGAACGCGCGAGTATGCAGCAAGGTCGAACGGGATTTCAGTATATGCGACTTCGAACTCGTCGAGTAAGGCGAGGATGCTGTTACGCTCATCGACGCGGACGATGCGATTTACTATCCAATGCGTAGCAACCTCGTGGTCCTTTAGATCTAACTGTTCATGCTCAAGAGTAAATCGGAGATTAGCAAGTGTCTGCTCGAACTTTTGTCGAGGTGCGAGCGAATTGCCAATGACACGTATCAACATATACGTGGGGCGTAGGGCGGAAGACGGCGCTGTGATGTTATTTCTGGTCTCATATGCACTCTGCACTTCTTTTACAATATCGTCAATCGGAACACGTTCTTCTCGGATGTAGCTTGGCGATGGTGTGGTGCTTTCAGACGATGGAATCGACTGGATGGATGGGTATGCAAGGGGGGATAGCGTGAAGGAGTAGAATAGCGAGACTAGACCAAACGTCGCAATTGCAATAATTCCCAGACGAAATAGCCGTCCGTTCGAAGAAGTGCTGTGTGGCACTCGACGCACTTTGGCACTGCTACGTCGCTCAGCAGGCATCAAGCTAATGACTCTGTACTCGGAAGACCTCGCGTCGATTTTACACTTCAAATGGAATGATGATCACGTAATCACAGTCGGGAATGAGCCTTTCGTTCGGTTCATTGAGCTTTAGATCGTATTAGCAGCTACATTGGAGATTTTGTGGATATTTATATCATGCAAGCTGGATGTAGTATCATATCAAAGCTTTGAACGTACGGAATAAGCCTTATAGCAGAAATTATCATGATGCAGAGGCCGTAGCGATAATTGTACTTCAAGCTGCTATGTAGTAACTCTGATCTGTGACAGGGTTCACAATAGCTCTGAAGATGAGTTTCGCTAACATTGGAGTTGCAGCGCAGGAATTGTTTTGAATGTTTTTGGATCTATTCACTTTATGTGGTGAAACACGATTGGGACCGAGCTACTGTAACATCAAAAAATAAAGCTGACAAGAAGTACACATATGACCATTAAACGAGATCGCAAATGGTCTCCAGCAATATACAATCATCCAAGTTAGACCTTGGTACCCTCCTATAGGTACTACGCAGCTTTGGCTCCAAACTTGCTCTTCAAAAAGAAAACAGATGTGATCTAGCTTTGCTTTAAGCTTTGCCAGTCGCTATCATCAAACGATAAAACTTTGATGGGCTAAACAGGACTAGTATGTTTATAATTGTTTTAGCACTTTAAGTATTGTCTACTCCGCGGGTGGTTGTGCACTTGCATTGGATGGTACTTATCTTCAGCGATCAATCAAGAAAACGGGGAATACAATTTATATCGCATCTTTACGAAGTAGTCGCTTGTACCTTTTTGATATATTAACTTCTGAACAACCATACTGAGTCGAAGGAGTAGCAAGCCTCCCTTTCTTTTCGCCCCCAAAGCTATATTCTTTATACATCGCCATCAATCGCAATCTAAAATTGACATCAACGGCAAGCAGTAGCCCAGACGTCTATTCACGTCTTGATCTCTAAAAGCGTCATGGTATAAGAAAAAAGCTGTAAGTATACTCGCACGAACACAATTATTGATCAACCTCTTGTCGGTCGACAAATTCTATCTCAGTTCATTTTCTTTTCACACTAAAAGACACTTCCTGCTCATATACTATACCTTCTCATGAGTCGATGAGAGTCTAGTTCGCCATATAAGCAATTAGCGAAAGAAGGCATATAAGAGTTTACATCTTCTTATACTTTACAATACCATTATCATGCTTATCCAGTCCACCATCGTTGCAAGTTTAGAAAGCCTGACATGATGTTTTTCTTTTGATAAAAGGTCGGTTACCTCATCCGGCTCCAGCGTTTATACCTTATCAGCATATTCAAATAAAGCGTTGTAGAGCGATCAGTTAGTATGCTTACTACGCTTTTATTTCTACACTACTGTGAATATTCGCTTGATAGTCGATCAACTTTCATTCTCAAAAGCTTTAATACAGATCGTCAAAACAGTACATGTTGTTCTTTATATTAAGCGACCGAAGCACTTGCATCGGATACATTGCTTCTACTTTGTCATAGCGATCGTCTCAGCAGAGGTCGATCTGATAAGATCCACAGGAGAGATGGAGTATACAGTATTGATAGCTCCCCCACCACACAGCAAATTCTTTCCGGTCGCAACATGAACATCTAGCAGCACTTGCACTTGGCGCTGTTTCCTTAAGCCAATGGGTCCAACTGTACCGGATTCATATCCAAACACATCCAGCAAAGTCTATCCGAACATGAGTACACATCATTTCCAGTATCAATCGAAGATGCTGTGAACGTACCTGTCGATTAACTAAAGTCACCTTCGCTTGGTCACCTATCATATAGGCACCAATAGCATTTGTATCTAGTACGTGGTCCAACCTGAGGACAGCAATGCAATACTTGACGACGCCCTTCAGTCGGACCTGAAGAGCTAGAGACTTAACCACAATACCATCCTCCCTCTCCACTTCTTGTCCATTCGATAGAGATTGAAAACGACATCGATCCTGGAGGCCAAGACCCTTTAATCCTCGAGCTACATCGTCTCGCCCTAAAGCTTTCAGCTTCGTTTGAATCTGCACGCAACAGACTTCTAGGAACGAATGCAGTCCCATAAACTTAGACGAATGCCGCCATGCTGTCTCAAGGTCTGCAAGCAAAACGAGTGCAATTTTATCAACAACAAACGCATCCGACGCAGCGTACGCCATTTGATCGTCCGTTAGAGGCCGAGCTCCCCAATCAGACGTCTGTTCCTCTTTGCTCATATTCGATCCTAAGACCGTATTGGACAAGTTAGATAGTCCCACCTTCTTTGCCGCCATCCCTCGCGCAATCGCTACCTTTCGTAACTCTACGATCTGCAGTTTGGAGGTCACGTCGGAGAAACTACGACAAAGCCTTTTGATATCTTCGTCGACGCTAAAGCCAATTAAATGAGCTGATGGGGTGTCAAGTATCATATCAAGAGGTCTTTGCGCTATAAGACCTAGTTCCTGGACATCTACAACGTACACTACATCTCCGACACAGAGCTGGTAGACACTCACTCCATCTTCAATCTCTCCTGGTTGTTTATAGAATTGCGGACGCCACTCACAATCGATTGCGAATAGGGTGGTACGACACTGATGGATGATAGAGCTTTCATTTGGTAGCGTCGTCACCTGGAGCAATTTGTCATGCAGAACAGTTTGGAGTTGCTCTATGTCTGCTGCTGTGGAGACGTATACGTAACGTAGAGGAGGAAAGGTGCCGATCATTTCTTGGTTCTGCACTACATCCACTTTCTTCATCATAGGTGGCCCTTGTGGTTGCCGATGCAATCGAAGCTGGTCGTCAGGACGGCTACTAGGCATCTTTTTATCCGAAAAAGCTGGAGGACAGTTTCGAATGATCCGATGGACAGCCTTATGCATGCCTTTTGCTTCCAAGAGCTTTACCAGCATCGTGAAAGCAGATCGACCAATGCCGTCTGCGCGGTTGGAGCATACAATAGCAAAACTCTCAGCGTTTTCCCAATCCTCTTGCTCTATCAAACTAGCCATAACATCCTCCATTGGTACATTCAGATTCAGCACTCGGAGGAGATCGATAGCTATGGCGTTCACCTTTCGTTCCTTTCGGTTCAAAAGTTTTTCCACGAGACTAGATACCTTTGACAGCTCTTCTTTATGGTATTCAGTTGAGACGATTTCCATGGCACGTGTAGTCAGCTTTAGATACGGCCACCAATCTTCTTTATCTCCTGTATCTAGCAACAGAAGTAGAAGATCTGAACGACTATCTCGTTTTGTTCCGTTGGTAGCAATGTACTGATAAGCTTCTAGAAGTAAATGACCAACACGCAAGTTACTACGGACATCGCTTTCTGTTTCTGATCGCAAATATCGAAGACATGCAGCGACATATGAAATAATAGGAAATGTATCGGCATCCTCTTCGCTGTCAACAACCGCCAGTAAATCGATAAGACCCTGTTTGACGTCACTGTGTTTCACGCGGTTGCTCTTAGGAGCGTTCAAGACATGCTCTAGTTCCGATATGAGTCGATCTGGATGATACTTGAACTCCTGATTGTTCCACTGTAACCCATTTCCTGTCTCCTGTTTCATGTCTCCATCTCCCTTTACAATTATATTTTCAAGCATTTGCTGCTGACCGTCGTGTGAGTCTGTATATGAATTATACTGCATCGAACGACTGGACAAGTAGGAGGATGTCCAGCTTTGTGGATCTAGTACGAAACCACGTGACTTTTCACGCCACTTGCCGTCACATGCTACCTCGAGTTGCGCGACGAGAAGAGGCATGATCACATCGGTATCATCTCCAACTTCTACTTGAAAATGATTTTGCAATATCAAGCAAAATTCATCGAGAGGAGATGCGTACGTGATGGCTTCGGTGTTGTCGTCATCCAAAACGACGGCATGTCCGGTAGCACTAGCGACAGCAGGAGAGAGCCAATGAAGTTTTGGAAGTACAACAAACTTTGAAGTGAGTTGGAACGGTTGGAAATGTTGCTGGAAGTCTGTCAGATCGGAAGTCCACCAGCCACAGAGATGGTTGGGAGCAATCGAAGGGTGTAACTGTTGACCAGTGAGTGCATCAAGAGGATAGAAGAGGTATCCACGTAGAACAATGTTAGATTGAAGGTCTACGCTGTAGTTTTGAGCAAGCCACTGGTGGACGTTTGGACTTTGTGCTACACCCAATTTGCGTTTTACTTCTTGTACTCTCCAAGCTAGATTTTCACCTAAATGAGGACCGATGAACTGCTCCAAAAGGTACTTGTCAGTTGACATGACTGGAGTATGAAGAGTACTAGAATCAGGCTGCAGTAAGAAGAATTTAACGGACGATTCGAGATGGACGTATTCGATCTCTTGATCTTCGCTACAAGTGCCCTGGAAGACCAACTTTAACTGACCGACGGTCCGATTTGAAGCGGTCACGATCTTCTTTCCTACATCTATCTTTTTAATAGAAATAGCAGGGCAGTGACGAAGCCAAAATTCGAGCAAGGATGAAAAGTAGACGCCGAGTGCTTGTCGACTTTTGTTCTCTGCTTTATCTATTGTACAAAATACAAGTAGAGTCAGCAACTTGGGATGTATGCCTAGTGACAATGACAGTACAGCTGACCTTGCAAGAAGGAATATATAGGCGTAGGATCAAGATCTAGCTGGTCTATCCAAGTAATGACACGATGATCTCGTAGCAATTGAGCTCCATATCGGTCTGGTAACACGGGAAAATGATCCGGATGAAGTAGTTGGGGGCTAGACGCTGTCCAAATTAAGTCTCGAACGACTTTGCATTTATATCGATGCAGAAATAGCTGCGTTCCTTGGTCTCTACTATCGCTCATCATGAAACTCCGATATTTGTCCGAGTTTGTCCAATGCTTGTCATCTGTTCGTAAAACTTGATTAAAGTATGCCCCGAACACTGCCAATCAACTTTTAAAATACAAGTTTATAAATATTAAGCTTCGAAAAATGTAAGAAGAATGTATCTTTATCCCAGGAGCTTTTCGTAAGGTTAGATAGGATAATACATGGAATCATGTACTCCCCATCGCTATATACCGTTCCTTTGTGCTTATACACTTAAAATCCCCAAATAACCTATTGATCGAAAACTTTAAAACCTACAGGAAAAAGAGTCTACGATAGCTTTGCTCGAGTCGATCGAAATGTAATCGGGCATAACGGGTCGACTATAGCTTCCTGATAAAATCTGGCTATGAATGTGTCTTATCCGGCCATCATCCTCGATACATAGCCCATCTCGTTGAGTCAACGGTAGCATGATGGAAGAAGTATAGTACAAATAGATATGCATAACAATCTTATCCATTTAGTGACATCAGAAGCGTAGGACGCTGGGTTGCCAGGTTGCACAATGCCATTTATCGCATACTGCATTGAGAGAGCAGGTTTGTAGGTGACTGTCGACAGCATGAGCTCCTCTCCTCGTCAAGGACGCTTAAACACGATCAACTACAGCTTATACATTGAAACGAATAGTCCGCCTACTTCCGCAAGGCAAAGCAATGCGTATAGCTTATACGGGTCTACTGCATCTCGCGCAAGTGTGTCACCGTTAAAAGAAGGAAAAGTAAACGTGATTCTAGAGGAAGCTATTCGACTCGTGGAGGCAGCATCGAGCGAATTGGAAGCAATTACCAGGAGCGCTAAAGGTGTGGAAGAGATAGTCCGAAACCTTGCTCTACTAGTGGACAAGCAGATCGTCGTTGTGGGGGATCTCAACCCAGGTGAAGGAGGGAGGGTAAAGTCAAGCATCTTAAGCTTATGCGAAAATTTGCGGACAAGTCATGGCCTCCTTGCTACTGCCTGCAATAGGATGAAAGGACAGATATTGTCCGGTCAAGCTCAGCTGGATGTGCATCAGAAAAATCTACAACAGACAAAAACGCCACGACCAAGTCCCAGGAACGAATGCCTTAAGGAATCTTGTCGAAGTTTGTCCGAATCTGTCCCTTCGACACCTCGGCCTCCAATTCGATCAAACTCTCAATTCATAAAGGAGTCACACGAGGAGTCCTTACCTCGGGTTACGAGCACGCACTCATCGGAAGTCTCATCTCTACAGAAACAAGTTACACTTGCTTTCGTTCTTGCAGACCCATCGTCTCAACGACCACAAGCAATGAGTCAAGAAGCGTTTGCAGCTATATTGACTTCCTCTGGTCTGCGTGGGAAAGATAGCTACAACAGCAAAGATCTACGACTATTCTTTGGGGAACTGCTGTCGCGTAGCATTGCCAAAAATAAAACGCTTTCATATTTCGGGAAAGCATATCATCGCCGTCTCATCCCAGCATACGCACGCGAGGTTACCATTCAGCTACTCAGATCTTTCCAGTCGATCTCCGAGGTAAGGAATTTTTGGACAATTATAAACGTCTTTTCGATTGACAACACACTTGCAATAGGATTCTGTGTCAGCAGTGCATCGAAGTGCGTTGTTTGAGTTTATGTGCGTCGATCCTCGGGAATTTGAAAGTCTGCTCGATCGCGTGTACATAGTATCTGGCAAAAACGAGGCGATGTGTGATCATGATCTCTACCGCTCAGACTCATTCCTTCCTTCTCGACCAACCACTGCCAACACCATGCAAAGTAGTGCTTCCAGAAGCGCCGAAACTTTCCCTACGAAAAGTCACGCGTTGGAGCAATCTGCTAGTACGGAAGGAACGATTGAAATGGCCAGACTACTACACAACATTTCATCGTCTGAATGGGATAGTCAGCACTAGGCCAGAGCACGCTTGATACATAAGTAGGTCACTGAAAATTGTTTGTATGTACGGTTATCAATATGTTCTACCAAGTCTCATGAAGATGTTTAGACTTGCTCGTGCCTTAGGCTCTTCCTACAGAACCCAATTTAGTAGCGTCTATGCATGGTAGAGAGTCGAAATATACCAATGATCTTACGCCAACTTGCTCGCGTTGCCACGGTGATTTCGCACCTCCGAATCATGTTTTTGCTTCTAGCAGCCAGTGTACTACGACCCTTGATCTTAGCTTCACTGAATGATCAGTTGTGTACCTCCCACTGTACTGCACCAATTTACATTTGAAAATCACCGACATTGGCAGCTAATCATGATGGCAAGGCAGCCAGTCTGAGTAACAAATGATACCGCTCGCCATTTGGTACCTGTAAGCAGTCGCTCTTTTCTGGTCATCGATAGGAATTCTTGTGCTGTGCTACCGCCATTTCGATGCCAGGTGAAAGCTGAACTTGTTTTGACTTTACACCAGTCCATTAGGGTTCAGCTACTATCTTCAAATCCGCATTCTACATGATGGATAAGGAAGTCACGAGATGGGTACTCCCCTATTGCTAACGTGACCCGTAGGTAAAGACGATGTCGTCGGGGAAGGGATGATCTTCTGATCAAACAGAAGGCTTGTACCTACTTCTGCATGAACTTGAAGGGACAGATCTGCGACGTACTGGACTAGAAGATTTCCTGATTTCTTCTGATATCGACTGCACGCGGGCTTTGTCTCCAACCAAAATGATATCCTCTATGCAACGAGAAGAGAAGAGAATGAGATTGAATGTATAACGTGGGTTTTTTATAATTACTTCGTTAGCACACATACTCCACGAGGACTCCCCACGACCTCGAGCCTTCAACACTCC
>JAADVB010000059.1:0-83523 GCA_023334545.1 Salisapilia sapeloensis
GCGCCGACCTTTTCATGGTTCTTGTAAGCAGACAAGTCGACGGATCCGCCAGACAAGACCACAAGGATGATCGGAAGCTTACTAGCAGCAATAGCATGCTCAATAAGCTGCGTCTGGTAACCTGGAAGACGAATGTGCGTACGGTCGTGCTCCTCCCTCTCCTGTGCTTGATTCAAACCTACGAAGACAACTACTCGTTCCGCTTGACGAGAGATCTCAACTGCCTTGTTGAAGTTCGGAATCGACTCGTAGCCGATACCACAAGCTTCCGAGTGCTCGACATGCTTCACGTAGTCGGAGATACCGTCCAACGGTGTCTTGATGAAAGCAGGGATACCAAAGTAGTTTGCTAGCATCTCTTGACTGGCATTCAGATGCGGACCAATCAATGCCAATGGTGCGTCGCTGGTAAAGGCATCCACTTCCAGTGGCAAGGTATTGTCTTCATTCTTAAGAAGCACCATACTTTGACGAGCTGCTTGTAGGGCCAATGCTCGGTGCTCGGGCGTATCAATATCCTTTGTCGAGATATCACCGAAAGGCTGCTTTCCCTTTTCAAACATCCCAAGACGCATCTGGACTTTAACGAGACGCTTCAGAGCAGTGTCGATCATGTCTCGCGTCACGATACCGTCTGCCACGGCCTTTGGCAAGTGCTTGCTTAGGAAACTACCGCAGTTGAGATCCATACCAGCATTCAATGCCGCTGCACAAGTGTGAGCCGGGGACTGTGTGTAGTGGTGGTTGTAGATGATATCTGCCACGGCTTCACAATCAGATGTAATGTATCCGTCGAGCCCCCACGTGTCTCGAACAATGTCCGTCAAGAGATGCTTGTCAGCACAGGCAGGAATGCCATTAACCGCATTATAGCTGCACATGACAGAGCTGACATGACCTTCTGTAACGCATTTCTCAAAGGCAGGCATGTACGTGTCAGCAGTATCACGCTTGGACACAATAGCATCAAACTCATGTCGCTGGGATTCTTGACTGTAGGCTGAAAAATGTTTGCAGCAAGCAGACACTTTCAAGAAGCCACTATCCGATCCTTCGACCTTCGGAGCTTCACCTTGTAACGCTCGCACATAGATCGAACCGTATTCGCTGGTCAGCAACGGATCCTCTCCTGACGTTTTCGTTTGAATATTTGCGATCAGATATGAGATGTAGGGAATAAATAATAAATACACATACCTGGCGTTTCCTGTCCTCGACCCCATCGCGGATCACGAAAGATGTTGATATTGGGTGTCCAGAAGGTCAGCCCGGATGTCTTGGAGTTGTAGAAAGCTCTATATGGTCATCAGCTGTTAGGTACAGTTTGATTGCGATGGGTTAAAAAAATATGGCCGTACCGCCCTTCTGTGGACACTGCGATACCAATCTCTTGGAAGAGCGTGCGGTTGAAAGAAGATGAGAGACCAATGATTTGTGGAAAGCTCGTTGCGAACGGCGTCACATCTTCTTCGAAAGTAACTGCCGGCGAATGAGCAACACCATGGAGCGCTTCGCCCCACCACATGTACGGCGGAAGTTTGACGCTTTTCGCTTCGGAGGCGCGATCGATGAGCATTCCTACCGCCTCCTGAAGCGGGATTCGAGACACCAAATCACTCACGCGGACATCCATCGACTGCGAAGAGTCACAAAACGGAAGGTCGGAGATATCAGGGTCATTGCAGACGCCATCCGAGAAGGAGGGTGCGTGCGTCGAAGGATTGCTTTGGAGCGATAGCGCCGACAACACTGCGTTGCGCACTGGAAGCAGCATAATGGAAAATGACCTCGAGCTTGCGGCGACGGATCCTGACAATCATCACAGAGGGTACCAAGAGGCGAAAAGAATCACCACGAGCAGTTAGTTGTCTAATCTTACAAGTGCGGATCTTTGAACTTCAATCACGCGAGTTTGATGTGATCGAACTTGAAGAGGAGTTGGCGTCGTTTCCACATAAATGATGGATGTCTGGGTTCAGCTGGAAAAGGATGGATGTGTACCTGTGAAATTTTAGTCGGCACGACGAAACTATCTCTCCGGCCTGTAACTGTTCACAGTCCAACGTAGGATGGCCAGTTCACCCGAAAAGGCGCATGCCGACGATTCCGATCGAAGGTAGGCTGACTAGTCAAGAGAACGCGGCTTCTCCCGCATCAGTTGACCATCGTTCCATCTGGGCGAGTATGAATCGAATGGAATCACGATCCTTCAAGACGACTGGAGAAAGGAGAGAACAGAGAGCTCACATCTCAATTTGCTCCCGTCACACAAAGAGAAACGTAGTCCATCAAGAGACTGGGATCCCATGGCGACTGTCTCGCACCTCGGATTCCACCCAAGAACCCGCAAATTGTCTTTTGCGACGCCACACATACCTGCTTCCCACAAAATGCGACCGAAAGGAATGCTTGTTGTTGCGCCGGGTGCCAAGCCGCAGGCTAAGAACCACCGCTTCTTCCAAATGTGCGGATCTCCCATTCGAACGGCCAAGTTGCATGCGACGTCCTCAACGAGCACTGCTATTGCCAACTATGCAACACCGTCGTCGGATGTACTAGACTCGACGGACTACTCCACCTTTAATTATCAGACACTGCGCTCGGGCGATGAAATGCCCGCGACGCGTGCGAGGTCGGTGTCTGCGCAAGAGTTTCTATCGACAGAAGCCGTGTGTTCCGTGAACGACATGCCGTCGATGGGAGAAACGGAAGAGGAGGGCGTGGATTCATTCAGCATTCGTATGGAAGACGTCCAACTGGGCAAAGTCATTGGGGAAGGAGCCTTTGGAAAAGTGTATCAGGCCCAATATTGCGGCCAGCGAGTTGCTGTCAAAGTACTCTTGCGCCAAGACTTGAGTAATGCTGTGCTCAAGGAGTTCGAATCCGAAGCACGCATCATGCGAGTACTACAGCACCCGAACATCTGCCGACTGCTAGGTGCCTGTCTGCGTCCGCAACAGCGGGCACTTGTCCTGGAGCTAGTTGCTCGTGGTTCCTTGTGGGAAGTGTTGCGGACCGCGACACCGGAAGAATTGACGACGCGACGTCGCATTCAATTCGCACTGGACGCCGCCCAAGGCATGAAGTATTTACATTCGTTCAATCCACCCATCCTACATCGGGATATGAAGTCACCCAATCTACTTGTCGAAGAGGACTTGACACTGAAGCTTTCCGACTTTGGACTGTCCCGTGTCAAGGCGCAAATTCAAACCATGACCGGGAATACCGGCACGGTGCAGTGGATGGCACCGGAAGTTCTCGGCAATCGCAAGTACACAGAGAAAGCAGACGTTTTCTCGTTTGCGATCGTATTGTGGGAAATTTTTTCGCAGCAATGCCCGCACCAAGGGATGACGCAAATTCAAGCAGCCTTAGGTGTCCTTAACCACGATTTGCGTCCGGCCGTACCACGTGATTGTCCTCGCGTCGTTTCGCGATTGATGCGTGCCTGTTGGATTCGAGAGCCGAATCTCCGTCCGTCATTTATTGAAATTGTACGTGTGTTGGAAGCAACGCTTCGGACCCTTCGCTAAGTATACATGAAGCTGCAGGGCCTAGTACCAGGTCACAAGTAGCGCCACGTCGAGTAAGAAAGAAATATATTGCAAAAATGTCTTTTAAAGATTGAAATGGTACATCATTGGTTCACTGATTACGCTTGGACTTCTATACCTCACTTAACCTCCGATCGCTTCTTCCCTCTTCCACACTACTACTGGCTGCGACTCACCCACGGTGCCTAGTGTCCAGTTGAGTTGATTTGAAAGAGTGCTGTGGGTAAATCAAGTGAGAAAGGCACAGAGCAAATCAGCAGGTGGTAACACGAGTGTCGCGGATTCTCCTAAGCGTCCGCCTAGCATCGGCTGTGGGTAGTTCCTGAATCAGTGAAACATGTCAAGACAATCGGCGATGGCGCCAATGGGAGCTCCCATGAATGATCTCATGCGCACGGTGTGTACGCTTAGTCGCGCCTGCGTCATGGAACAGAATACGATACGTGACCAGCGGATTATCGACACGTTGGAAACTCAAGCGACAGCGATTTTACGTCGTCGTCGATGCACCAACAAGACACCGCCGTTTACATTCCCATCTGAAAAGGCATCGACTAAACGTCGAAAGCTATCTTCCGACAGTGACGAAGGTGAGACGTACCAATCGACCACCACGTCGACACACAAAAAGGTCCATTCGAACGTGAACAAAGTCAAAGACAATCAGCCTCCTATATCCGCTCCTGCTGCCTTGTACTACAAAGGCCAGAGGTGCGATCATAACATGGAAAACGAGTCGGAGATGGCAAATTCCGTCGCATCGACAAGTACTTTAGAAAGCGAAGATCAATGGGATGAGGAAGCAAACCATAGTCAGCTGCACAATAACCAGGGTTTGGAGGACTGTCAGCCTATCGATGAAGAGGCAGAGCACTTGTTCGATGACGACGTGAATGCCTTAGGTGTCCCTGGTGCCACACGACCTCGGCGATTAAGGCGAACATCGAGTGGATGGGTGAACGATTCAAAGCCTCAAGTAATTCCAGAAGATGAGAATACGGATGATGACAGTTTACCCGACATACCTCGTCCACCCCTCTCTGCTTCCTCAGCTCTAGCTGCTCAGTCTTCTACTGACGTCGTTGTCAACGTCTTGCAGTCTATATTGCATCAGAACAATAGTCTAGAGACAAGTCGTATCGATCGCAACCAAATCGCCACGCTCGTGGCACACTACCAGCGTCAGCATTCTTTGGATGCAGATCTACTTACCAACTTACAAGATCGTGCACGACGGTTGGAAACGAAAGACTTGACTAGTGATACGCCTCCAAAGGAAAGACAGTCTGTAAAGTCGATCGTTGGTCGATTCGAGGGTCTTGCAGTATCCAAAAACGGTAGTCGAGTGAAACAAGCTAGACAAGTGGAGAGTGAGGATGTTGCTACTCAATTGCAGGACAAGGAGAAAGAGCTTGTTGATTTATTACAGCGAGTGCAGGTTGCTAGCTCAGATGTCGCTTCCAATGTCAACGGATCACAGGAGCGTCAAGAGCCAGCTAAGCATCTAAGCAAGCGGCGTTCAACGAGCAACAGTCGTTCTTCTGAGCGTAAAACGGATGGCCTTCGGAAGAATCAAGCGCATCAGAAAGCGGAGATGAAAAAGCTGAAAGCGGCAGTGAAAGAAAGAGACAAAGAGATCTGTCATCTCTACCTCCAGCTCTCTGCAAAGAAGAAGCTGGTGCAGGAAATTACGAAAGCCTTTGTCAATCAAATTGAGATTGTCACTGACAATGCGATTATGGCTAAGCCGTCCCCTCCAGTACCAGCCCCATCACCTGCTGTACCAGCTCCTGATATGGAGATGCAAATGTTTTTATTCCGAAGTGTCGTCGAGAAACAACGCAAAGTGGAGGAACTGAATGTCGCCTTGGAACAGATGGAGGAAGAAGTGCTTCGAGTGGAGCAGGAACTCGAGTCGAAGGAAGCGGAGAATGCGCAGCTGAGACAGAGTCGAGAACTACTGAGTGAGAGCGTTCGGACGGCCAATGCGCAGGTGGTGCGACTGCAATCTGCTATGGAGAGTGACGATGAGGAAAGCAAGGAGAGTGAGACAGAGAGACGAGGGGCAAGTCGCTTTTCCGCTGAACGACTAGACATGACGCCTAATGACGAAGAGTCACCACTTGTGCAGACGCACAAGCGCCGGCATAGTTTGACACAAGTGGAAAGCCAGTGGAGTTACTCTGGTAGTGAAGATGGAGAGGACGACCAGGATCGACTGAGCTTCTCGACAGCTGATCTCCGACGTAGTTCCATGAGACTGGATGGCGTTTTAGACTACCTTCGTCCAAGTCGATTAAGTCTTCCAGAATGGAAATCTGGAAACGGTGAGGCTAAGAGTCGGCGCACCTCGATGTTTTCGATATTAAAGGGCGAACGCGTGAGTATCGAGGAGGAGAAAACTGGATCCGAGACTGGCGATGAGCTGCGGAATGGCCATACTTTCATAAGCACTGCTGCAAGTTACTGTTCATCTGCATCGTCAGACGACTTAGACATAATGGAAATGCTTCATTGTCGAGAGATGAAAAAGAAAAATATATAATTTGTACTGATATCTGTATCTGCGTATTTGGACATTCAAGTTGATTGGGAAGATAGTTCAAGACATGTCGTATCCGAGTGCTGTTTTCTCGTCTATACAGTCGTTTGTTTCATTGGGGGTGAATGCGCAGGTTGGAAGAAAGAAGTATCGTTGGTGGCTTGCTACAGTGTTTACATGTTCAACGCGCCTACGGTCAAGACGCATTTATTCATCAGATAAATAGACACCCAGAAAATAAAACTGCTAGTCCTGCATTCGTGTCTCTACGCTCAGTATCCCGCATCCAGTGACAAGATTTTCAAGTCTTGTAATGATAGAAGGCCCAATGAAGGCTTCTAATACTCTTTGGATTGCTTTCTTTTGGCTCTGCAAGCCGACACTAGCAAGAGTTTACTATGTACACACCATTCATATAAGCTTCGCTGCAAACCTAAATACTAGTCCAAGATAAGATTAGCAGCCAAGATCTCGTAGGAGGGAAGTCATGATCTACAGGATCAGATGTACCGTGATGGAAACTTCGAAATTTATTTTACTTGGCGTAATTTATATGCAACAGAACTACACAACAAAGTGTGAAAATGGTTTTGGCGGCATTGACAGCCGAAGATGCAGCACTAACTCGCTTCAGCGGCTACTTTTCTGTCGGACTAGACGAGTACAAGGTCGTGATTGATGGCGTCGAGTATGACGCACAATCCAATATCAAATTTGCGGGCGCTAGCATCTTGGCTGAACCAGCTTTGCAGCAATTGCTCGAACCACACATTGACACACTCAAGGTATCTAGCTCATGCCAGTAACAATTAACTACCTACTTATGCCTTAAATGGAACCTAGGTCCGAATGCAGCAAGCTTCTTCTGTTGATGATCTTGTATTCGAGTTGCAGGAACTCGTATCGATCTGTCAGCAAGGCAAAAGCGGTGGACTTACAGCACCAACAATTGATTCGTCGTCGCTTCTACCAACTGACTACTACACCTTTTTAATGGAAGAGATAGAAACCATTGGATGGGACCATCTAGTGCAACTTAGTGACGACTTGCGTTCCGTAGAGCTGCAGACGGTAGACTCTTCCAATCGGAAGCACTCCATTCGCCTCACAATATCATCACCAGGCTCCACACGCTCGTTACCACAATGCTCAGTGGATGCACCAGACACTTTTGAGCTATATAGTCCTAGTGACATGACTCTCAGTCGACGACCTACATATGGAGCAATTTCTTTCCAAGAAATTTTATCTCAGTTCGATGCGTTTTTAGAAAAGTTCCAATCGTTTTGGGAAGTTATGGACGACATTGACGCAAATTGCTGCGTCCTAGAGCCACAACATCCTACTCGAGCTTCCTCTCGTCGTCGACTTGCACTTGCTAAGCATGCTTCTGTGCAAATACAAATTCTGGATCCGACACAACCTCGTTCTCGTTGTGAGCTCAGCTTCTTCGGCAGTGACGCTACGATCGGAGGATGGCGTCAGCGATGGAGTGAAGGTGCTCACACGTGGAATGACACGATGCTTGTTCGGTCGAACCTTGAGGACATCCTTGGCATCCGATTCCCAGCTCCGACGCACCATAAAGCAGACGAATTTGCAGTTGAGTGTGGCATCTGCTACTGCTACCGTCTCAACGTCGACACTGACCAATCGAGTCATCAAAACGAAAACAAAGAAGAGACTGTGATTCCAGATCGGATGTGTGAGAATGCGAGGTGCAACCGTCCATTCCATGAAAAGTGCCTATTTGAATGGCTCAAGGCACTCCCGACAGCTCGTCGATCCTTCAGTACTGTCTTTGGCGAATGTCCATACTGCCGTGAAGTCATAAGTGCCAAACTCGTTACATGAATTGATTGTAGAAAGCAATGAATGTATTATCTCGATTTGCTTCACATCAACCATTCTGTCAGTAGGAAGTATCTATTCGTTCGTTTCAGGTCGAGCAAAAATAATAGCTACATCTACGCACTGTGCTAGCTTACTCATCGCGTTTACGCCCACGCGATCGACGGGACTGGTCCCGACGGTACGGATGCGAACGCTCTCCACGACGTCTAGGCTTGGCGTCCGAACCGTATCGACTCGGCATCGTGTCTCCACTTTCAAGTGCATTCCGACCGCCCTGTTGACGAGGTGCAGCGCGGTCGCGACGGCCGCGAGAGCCTCTCTCATGGTACTTTTTGTTAGCTTTCTCCGGAGGAAAGTCGTCGTCCGTGGCTTTGCGAAGCAGTAACCTCCACTTGCCAGCATCAGAAGCTCCAGAGCTGGCGATTGGGAAGGCCCAATGCCATCCTGATCTGTTAAAGGCATCATCCGGAACTTCTTCCTCCATCGCATTATCACCTTCCGTCGGCTCCTCTGCATCTCCCATCTCCACATCCTCTGCTTCTGGCTTGACGTCACTTTCATCTACCTTCTTCCTCGTCTGTGGTTCAATTGGCTGACTCAATGCGATAAGAGCTCGTCCGGCCGTGAACGGATCCTCAAACACGACGGTACAAGAACTGTCGTTGAGCCATTCGACATACGACGGTCCGTAGCCTTCAAAGTAGCTCAACACGTCTTTCGTACGCACACGTTGGAAGTGGGAGTCAGGCGAGTAAAGGTGCAATGCGTCCGTCCTAGCCTCCATATTCTCTTTCACATCCATTCGCTCGCCTTTTACTTTTTCCGACGCTGGTGTAAGTTCCACTTGTCCCAATTCCGCTTTTCCACCGACACGCGTCTCTTCAGCTGAAAGACCGAACTTGACCGCTCGTTCCGCCATCTTCTCTTTCGACGATTGCATCTCCTGCCACTCTTCTTGCGACATGCCATCACGCATTGCTTGTGCTGTTTCGGTTGAAAAATCCACAGCGAAGGATGGCGTTTGAAAACGCTCCATCCGCTGCGCTCGTTTCTTCTTTTCTTCTTCACTCGTCATGTCAAATCCAGTCACGAAGCCAGGTTGCGTCCGACCCGAACGCTGCAATTGACGAATGAGCTTGGGGTCTACGAATTCCTTGACAGAAGGAGGGATGAAAGTGGACGCTTCAGAAGCTCCAAAGCGTTCAAATCGACGACGAGCAGTCTCAACTGCTTCCTTGTAAGAATTGTGCTGCTCTGGCGTTAGCAGATCCGACGATCCGGTGGGTTCCTCACGCACAATGACACGTGGAGTTAAAGTGCTAGCATCTACTACCGGGAGATTGCCATTCTCGTCCTTCATTAGACTCTTAACGCGTAAGTTTCGATACGTGACGGGCGTATCCCATGTCGTGATACTCGCTCGTGAGAGCTGCTCGACAGCATCTTGAGCCTCTGAATCGCAGCATACAGCCAGTGGATCCTCTCCGACGTCAGATCCAATGCCGACTGCGATGTAATTACCACTCATAGCCACCCAGTACGGAATAAAATCACTGCGAGAGCATGTTCGACCAGTGAAGGCTCGATTAAGCTCCACCTCTTTTGCTCCCTTTTGCGCAATTGGCGTCGCATTCTTACGTACAATGACCTCCGTATTCCCTGTTCCTCCAATGACAATTTCGTATCTCCACGAAACCTTCGCTTTCGTCGTCGTTTCGTCCGATTCAGTCGGTACGACAGCTCCCAATCCGACACGTAGATCTTCCTGTGCCGTGGCTTCAAACTGAACAATGAAAGCAGCTACGCTAGGCTGTTCTGAAGTGCCATCTGTGTCCATGAACATAACGTCGTTCGCCTCAGCCTCATCCCAACGCCGGAAGCGCCCATGGTTCGGCCCAACAGTCTGCTCAGTAGCCATTGCGGTATTTGTTGTATGGCGAGTTGGTTGCATCTTTATGCATTGATTCTATCTTTTTTCTTATCCACTTGAGCAACTTGCTTTCTGTATGAAGAAGTCATAAAGATACACCATCTTTGTTGTTGGACCATCGGTCATTTTACCTGTCGTCTCGAAATATGACGCTACTTTCTAAAATTTCGATGTTGAGCGCATAAAAAGGACTTGGACAACAAACTTTCATTCCTAATTCTGACGCAATTTGATCCAGCGAAATGGCCGAGCAAAAGATGAACGATGCCGTTAAGGCGATGATGGACCGTCTCGACAAGTCTACCTTGCGTACGATGCAAAAGGATTCGTACCTGTGCAGTGCCAAGTGCTTTGACAATGCCAACTGGTCTGCGGAGCAAATGCAAGGCTGTGTCGAGCGATGCCAGAACCCGATGCAGCAGGTGCAGCAGTACATGCAGCAGGAGATGGAGAGCTTCCAGGTATGAGAGACCTTGACTATAGATTCCTACCCTAGTACTTACTTTATACGTCTGATAGAACCGCCTGCAGCGCTGTGCGATGGACTGCCAAGACCGTGCCAAGGACTCGCTGCCAAGTGGCAATCCGAGCGAAAGTGAGATGGCTAAAGTGCAAAGCGACATGGAAAAGTGTGTTAGCACTTGTGTCGACTCGCACATCAAGCTGCTTCCGAACCTTGAGAAGCGTATCACGGACACTGTGAAGCAATCCCAGCAGTAGAAGACACTAAATCATCATAGAGATTGTTCGTCTTATAAGTCGCTAAGCTATTGTACGTTGTGGATTCTATCGATCGCAAAGAAGGGTTGTCGCAGACAAACTCTATAGGGACGTAGTGGTCCCTTCCGCAGGTTGACATTTCTCCTGCTCTCTCTTTCTCGCCAACTTTTCTCGCCTCGCATCACGTCGGCGTAAGAACCACTCATACGTTCCGTATCCAAGGAAGTAGAGAGAGATATGGAATCCGAGGAGGAAGACGTACAAGAATAGGCACGGCGTAGAGATGACGCCACAGATGATCAGGGGAATGTAAACAACATGATAGAGGCTGTCCGACGTGTAGTATGGTAGATCTAGAAGGAAGATGGCAAACGATGCGTACACGGCCTGCACAGCAAACTTCAAAGTGCCTACAACAAAAGTTCACGAGTTAAATCTCGTGAGACTTGTCTTTGGTATGGATTAACATACCGGTGCAGGCAATAGTGAAGAACTGGGCATAGTTTGCTTGGCCGACACAATTCTGTAGCCTATTCCAATACCATTTTATATGTCATTGATCCGTGCTTTCTAGATGATATACAAGATGTACCAAGTGCAGTGATGGTCAAGACCGGGGATATACTTGCGGCACACAGAGCAGTAGCGTGTCTTCTCCCAACGAGACCCATCCAGTCGCATACCAAACCAACCTCCAGACTATACATGCTGTTAATGCGCGTATTCGATGGTCTATGAGAAGAGACTCACGGCTGGGACAATGGAAGGGTCGATCCGTTCGCACGAGATCCAAGCAGCTACAAGGAGGACTGTGGTTGGAATATGGATGCCCAGTGCTATGACTGTCTATAATGCAAGGTAGATGAGCTCATTATTTATAAAGCATTGACTGCAGGAAGCGTACCACAAAAAAAGTGTTGGAGGAATGATGCGTATCCACCTTGTATAGCACCAAAATAGACACCACGTAAAAGCATACTGCCGAAATTGAATGGCATAGCCACGTAAAGACTTGGTCCTTTGAAAACGGGCGTTCAAATCCATTCACTCGGACATGGCCCGGCGGTCTCGACTCTTCATCCTCCGGTACACGAGACTGCTGGGTGTCCTCTACTGCATTTCCATTCTCCTGCGGAAGTGTGACACACACATTCTCTGATGCAACATCCATGGTCCTTTGGAGCTAGTAAAATGCTGAAAGAATGGAAATGGACAGCCTCTTCCTCGCCGATACGGTGGATTTTGCTAGGTATCGGTATGGGTTCATTTCTCAGACTTGGAATTTGTATGGAAGCTCACAAATGGCTGAAAAGACCACCAATGGAAAGGGTAGTGGAGACACTCGTCTCCAGTGGCTGCGACGGATAAATGACGCGGTCAGTACTGCCACTAGGCAAGTCTTCCAGTCGGCACCATCCGTGCAACGCAATAGGCGCTTTGGATTGACTGGAAATGCACCGAAATTACCAGAACTGGAGCCGATTTTGGAGCTAGTCCGGTTTCCATCCACTTGTGTAACTGGCAAGAAACGTAAGCGACACATTCGCTTCGTTCGAGATATTCTGAGAGATCCTAAAGTGCAATGGCTTAGTCGAAGTTCCATTGAAAGTGGTGTATGCAATGCTTTGTGCCGAGAGCTACTATCTTATGTCGAAAATGCTCGAAGTCAGGAGCAGGAAGCAGATGTAGCACACGGTGATGCTGTGGCTGCAATGATCTGCCATATCATACTCGATTCATTGCTGTCTACGTGTGACAACTTGATGGGCAAATGTAGTGTACCATGTCAGTGGAAGTTCCTGGAGAAACCTCCGTTTCATGCCATGCCGTGTTTCTCACGATGGGAGACACTGCTTCCACTACTACAACGTTTAGCTGTCGAGGAACCTGCTATATTGGATCAAGTTGTCCAGTGCTACACTGTCGTCCCAATGGCCAAGGTCAATTGCTACTTTGCACATGCATACGGATTATGTCGGTTACTTGAGACGCTCGCAGCTACCGACAGCGATCTACATTCCCAGCATGCACAAACCTCCAGTACCATCCTTTCGTTTATTATCAATAAGCGAGTGCTTCGGATCGTACAAGAAGAAGATGAACTCTCTGATTCGACCGCAAGTTTTGACGATTTACTTTTCTCGAAATTCTTTCACTACTTACAAAACTACTTGGTCATCTCCAAGACAGCAAAAAACATTGCATCCCAGGCGCTCGTAAGCTCACTCGTTTCCACGCTGAAAACAAGTACATTCTCAATGTCAAAGACGATGCGAATCCGATGCGGCTACTTTGCAACTACAGCCTGCATCCAAATAAGTGAATTCCCGTCTCTGATGATAGAGCAGGTACTCGCTATGGTCGATGCAAGAGGTGAGGGCGAAGAGGATGCAGCATCTAGCAAGCAATTAGCAATCCTTGGATTTCTATCCAATCTCTGCGCCCACGTAGATAACATTGAGCTGGCAAATATCTTCCAGGTGCTCCAGAGCATCCTCGCATGCTACCAGCAAAAGCAGATAGACGAACAGACCAGACTCGCGTTTTTGTTCTTGATACTATATGTAGCTGTCCATCGCTACAAGCTACTTCCACCTCCAGCTGTATTTAATGAAGACAATGACTTCCAAGTACAAGCGAGTATTCGAGCATTACAATTGCAACGAACAAAGTTTCAGGACCACGTCCTCGTCTACGTCGAATACGAGGACTTCTACCTCATGCCAGTTCATTGGATGCAAATCTTTTGGCAGCACTGGTTCCTATTGCTAGACGCAGACATCCAGTCATTCCTACGTGATGCGATTGCATTCCAAGTTGACAGGACGACTAATGTTCAGACGCCAAAGAGAGCATGGAAACATGTCTTACGTCTCTTACCACTACGTAAGCATTTGCATCCTGCATCTGTCAACCTTGGCAAAATCATCTACCCTCACCTTGTCCAACCCGTTCCTTTCGAGCCACTCTCAAGCAATCCAGAGATGCAGTCGAGAAAGCATTTTATACAGCAGGAGTGTAAGCGACAGCTGAAGCGAAGGCGAGTCGAGACTTTTGAAACGGAGGAAGAAATGACGCGGAAATTGAACGTTCTACTGCTTCCAGACATAATGGAGCGTGTTTGCTCCTACCTGACGGCCAAGCGATTGTGTCGAATGTCTCTCGTTTCACGTGACTTTTATCCGATTGTACAGAACCCGCAAGTATGGAAGCACGTGTGGTTTCAACTGACGAAAGACTTTCCAGTGGTGTGTCACCACGGTCCGTGTTACGTACATGATTGGAAGGAGATGTATAAAGAGCGTCTTCGATCTGTATCCAAGCTGCGTAAAGGACCGCTCGTGAGCCGAAGGAAGCCTGTGCATGCAACAACTGATAGTGCTTTCGATTCATCAAGTGACCCAAATCAACGGCGGCTGTGGAAGATCTGTACAGTATGCGGATGTAATCGTATTCTTTCAACTCCTACCAAGTTACTAGACCATTTAGAAGTGCATGAGCAGTTCACTTGCACAGACGAATCTTGCCGTGCGTCGTTTACGTCTAAAAAGCTTTGGACAGAACATATCAAATCCAATCACACGTTAAAGGAGATGGATGCGGCGAAGCAAACGAAGGATGACAGTGGGAAGTTCTTGTGTGGTTTTCCAGGTTGCAAGAAAGTATATACATCCGTCCTGTGGCTTCAAAAGCATCGAGAGAAACAAGGACATTTCGCAAGCGAAGAGACGAACGAATAGAGACTTCTATTTTTATCATTCAGACTTTGTTCTTCCTGTCTATACGAATTGTGCACAATGCAAGCTAGTCTTCCTGACCCGACGACTACAAGAGATGTCATATACGCGGCAGTTTTCCGCATGAACCGACCACTGGACAAACAGGAAGTGAATCGCATTTGTGACTATTTGGTGACGTAGGATACTGGTTCTTTCCTTCGCCGTCTAGTTGTATAACGAAGGTAATTTGGCTCATGTAGCAAACACTGGTTTCAGACTGCCTATGACCTACGTGTTGCAAGATCCACGCACGAATGGCAAAGGTATGTAGCTAACATCTTACTAGATGTTTATTGCAGAAACGTTATTCGTGTACAGTTTGGAAATACCACTACGACTGAAGATTGCCATTCAAGAAGTGCTAGATGAAGCACATCCGGCGACTTCCATAGACCCAAATACATGCCAGGAACCGGTAGAACAGGAGCAACAGGCTTGTGCAAATACGGACGGAACAGGCGAATGGATCTACTCGCCAGACTATGGATGGTACTATCAGTATCCTGACCACACTATCTGGTACGGTGAAACTTCTACCGGAACGGAAGGCTATTACCAGTACTATAGTGATGCAAGTGACAGTCTACACTCTGCTTCTGCACAGTCGTCTCCTTCACGGTCTCCTCTTCGTACCGCCGTGACAGATGATTCCGTGACCAAGGAAGGACATTGGGACAATTGGGACCTAGGACAATGGAAAAATAGTCAGGATGAAGATACTCTACCTGATCATCAGTGTCTTGCAGTTGCACCTACACATGTTGACTCGATACAAACGAATGTGGAGCCGAGTAACACTTCCGAGTCGACCACGACGCCTATACAGAGTGATCAGGCCCAAACGACTTTGCAACCAGTTTCTGATTCGACATGGAGTTGTTCACAGTGCACATTTGTGAATTCAATGGATGAATCCTTTTGTGACGCATGCTACAACCACATCTCACTCTCCGTCGATCTCGATGGCGACTCTGTAAGTATTCCGTATCACAAAGTCTTGGCACGAACACAGTCACTACCGAGTTATAGCGTTGCATTGGAAAGTGATGATATGCCTCCTCCTTCTCCGGCACCCACGGAAAACCTTTACCCACAAATTTACCCGTCTGCACCGCCACTTGAGTTGTTCAACGGACAAGTGACTGAAGTAGACGGTGGTAATCGTCGATCATCTTTGTTCAAGACCAAGAGCTTGTGTGAACAACACGTGAAGCCCGTCGAATCTAACATGGACTACCTAGCTATGGCATTTAATCGTCCACCATCGCCCGTGAAGGGTACACAAAGCACAGTCAATGCAGTAGCAACTGATGCAAAGCATCAAACGAAACGAAAGCTTTTTAGCTAATGAATAAAGGAGATTAAAATGAAGCAGCAAGGATATCATAACACGTCTACTTTCTTTCCATTCCTTCGTGCAACTGCATTTGCATGCACGCTTTGTTCGATCTAGGATCCTCCATCTATTTCCGCTATCTTCAAGTTGCTTTCCAACATCATAGAAAGAAGATAAATATAGTCATACTCTCCGTTATAGCTACCTCTACATCCTTTACCATCTCTCTGTATCTACCTAAGACTCTTCTACATCTAAATCCTCTTCTTCAAAATAGCCATGGGTCGACCACCAGCTCTACCTCGAACTAAATGCCCGACCTTCACTCGCCAAACCTCGTTCTCAGTATATGTTGTAAACTTCAGCCTTTTCCGAACCAAACCAACAATTCCTCCTAAGTTTCCTCATAAATCAAGAATCCCCGTGCGACGCAAGCGTGATGGGGGTCAAGGGTCTCCAGACCTTTTGCTTCAACCACGAGGATGAGCTATCGACTTTCCTCGACAAGATCTCCAACGTCACGCTTGCCGTCGACTACGATGGTTTCGTCAACTACTTGTGTGAACGTCTGTACGTAGCTGCTGCCACGGAAAGCGGGCTTTCGTCTCGCGCCTGGTTGCTCTTCGGTGGATGTCCTGACCGGCTTGAAGCGTGGATCACGACGTGGCTCAATGCTATGAAGAAGCAAGATATTAGTCTCATCTTTGTCCGTGACCCACCACGTTGTTTCGGTGGAGAAGCACAGGCGCATCGAAAAGGATGGACGTGGGTGGACCGAAATGCGCAAAAGAACAAGCGTGTTGCGAAACTAGTAGATCAGTTATTCTCGTCAGCGTCTGGGGAAATGTGCATGACCACGAGCAACGTCAAGGAGACTGAAAATTTATTACATGGCGCGAATGGCGTATTTCCTTTTGCTAGCGAAAAGCTGCGTGGCACTTTGATGAAGCACGGTATTTCCGTCCGCCTTGCTCAACGTGAAGCAGATGAAGATCTAGCTCAACTCGTACGGACCGATAAGGCGTATGCAGTGCTTGGTCAGGACTCGGATTTCTTTTGCATGCCATCTGTTCGATACATCCCTTTTAGCTACATTGAGGTGCCGATGATGCACTCTGAGAGTCCTCCAAAAGCACGTATCTTCTATTCTACCATTTTAGCGCAGGCGCTTGGACTGGAGGACAAGCAGCTCGTGGATCTCGCAATCGTTTGTGGCAATGACTTTACGCCTCCGATCGATGAAGAGTTTGGTCTTGCCAAAAAACTCGACTTCCCAGACCCACGACCAACTAGATACGTGGATCCAATGGATGCGGCGGAATGGATTCGAGAGCACGGGTCTATCTGTCAGCACTTCCTATTGCCTATTTTGGAAACGCAAGCACCTGGTGTCATGACGGCTTTGTTCGAAATCTATCGTTTCTACGGGCAAGAAGACTTTTTCATGGAAAATTGCCCCGATCCGTCGGTACTACGGCCGGTGCAATTATCCAAGAAAAAGCGCAAAAGCTACTCGAGCCTTATTAACAACTTTAACTACCCTCTCATGGCTTTCGACGTCATTGAATCCAAGAACCGGCGACTTTCGTCCAAGTACGACCCGCTCCAAGTCCATCCGTCGGCGGACGTTGGTAATAACTGGGTCGATCTACTTGCACCGGTGCGTAAGATGTTTTATTCTACATTAAATGCCAGTCACGTCACGGAGATCGACACACGATCGGACGGTAGTAGAACGGTCGATGTGAAGATACCGAAATACCTTCAAAACTTTTTAAAACTGCCAATGGGCCAACGCTCTGGCAAAGCTCTCAATGACGTCCTTCGATCGATGGTCCTAAAAGAACTTTATGGGAACCCGAATGGCGTCGGTCCAGCCCAGTCGTTGACAGATATGTTTGGAAACCCGAATAAGAATGGCTTGGTCACGCGTACATTTGCCTACGCACTGCTGTTATTAATCAAGTGTGCCCCCTTGGACATTGATGGCAGTCCACTAGTAACTGGTCGACGCATGGACCTGCTCTTAATTACGTCCATCGTTTGTGTGCACTCCAAGTCTGTTACTCAACGCGGTAACCACGCTCCAAAGAACCCACCGACGCTTTTATCGGACAATCAAGTTCAGTGGGGAGATGCCGCAGTCGTTGCAGGATATATTGAGCTTTTAAGACTCGTCTACTACATGCGCATTGTTCTTGGAGAAAAGATGCCTCCAAACGCCGGCTGCGCATCGTACTTTTCCTCTGAAGTCTTTGCCAAAGTGGCATCTACTGCAGAACTAGCACGAGATATGTCACGTAGCAAGTCGGTTAGCTTTGAAAAGAAAGAGTTACGTATCATATTGGAAGAATTCAAGCCGCAGCTACAGATGTCGGTTGCCAATATAGCAAGTCTGTACTCCAACATTCGTGCTTCAATGGACAAAATGGTGAAATTGATGCCAAAGAAAGATCCGATTGCACAAGTCACGTCCAAACTAGATGCGATGCAACTACACGAGTCGAGTGAGAATAGTTCCGAGATGGATGCTTCCATCTCGGATGTTCCATCTACGCCAACTTCCACCAAATTATCTCCTATCCATACGTCGCCATCCACTTCGGAAACTAGTCAGACTCCATCTCGGATGTCAAGTCTCATCCCTTCATCTGTCACCAAGAGGACATCTGCGAAAACTTCGTCTCCATCTCCAACTGCACAAACTCCTTCGCCAACATTAAGAGCACCGTCTGCAGAAATTATCAATCAGTCTCCGACTGCAGCCATGGAAGACAAGCTTTCTTCTCCCGATGAAAACGTTTCGGAAGAGCTTGCACCCACTCCACATGCCGAAAAAGATCTCACAGGTCTTATCAAAACGCTACCTGTGTATGCTCACCGACAGGAGATCATCGATACAGTATCCAAGAACCAATTGACGGTCATCCAGGGTGAAACTGGATGTGGTAAAAGCACGAGCGTTCCGCAATTCTTGTACGATGCGTGGACGGAACGGAACCAATCTGTGAATGTGTATGTGACGCAACCTCGTCGTATCGCTGCCATCGAACTCGCATCGACTGTCGCCAAGATGCGGAAGAACAATAAGCAAGGGGAGGATGGAAAGCTTGGTAGCACGATTGGTTACCGTATTGGTCAGAAACAGGTCGTGTCGTCCAAGACCAAGATCACGTATGTCACGACAGGGTACATGGTAGAACGTCTGATCCACAATGCCGAATCCCTTCAGTCCGTCACGCACATTGTTCTCGATGAAGTCCATGAACGCAGCATGGATGTCGACTTGCTCCTCCTTCTCCTGCGCCTAAACGCTGCCAATTACCCCAATCTCCGCCTCGTCATCATGTCTGCTACCATGGACGCACGAGTGATCGTAAAATACTTTAAGCAGCATCTGGCTGCTCCCCTCCTCCGCGCAAAGCCTTTATTCGTCGGAACGAAATTGTATCCGGTCGAATATGTTTTCTTAGATAAGCTAAAGCAGTACTTCCCAGAGATGGCTCGATCTTATGGCAAGAAAATTAATGAAGTGACGAACCATTGCGGAAAGCTCGTGAGCCAAAACGCAATGGCAGGAAGTGACGTGGCGCGTCAAGCGATTTCGAAGACACATCAAGCGCAGCTTGAATTGATTCCACATATGGTGCGCAGTCTTATCGAGAAGCATCGTCAGGATAAAGACCATCGGCTGCCGGAATCGCAGTGTATCCTCATCTTTGTCCCTGGCATCAACAGCATCAATACGCTATACGAGACGCTGTCTCCCATGACGCCGAGGTACAATGGCGAGCCTGTCCGACTGCTCGTCCTCCACTCTGGTATTGAGCTCGAGAACCAGGAAGAAGCGTTCCAAGTGCACTCTGGTCGAGCGACGAAGATTGTGCTATCGACAAACATTGCCGAGAGTAGTGTGACGATCCCAGATGTTACGCATGTGATTAATTGCGGCGTGGAAAAGAATATTGAAATGCCCAACGCTGGTAGTAGTCATGCAGAAGTGCTAGTGGACGCCTGGTGTTCTCGAGCGTCCGCTAAGCAACGCTCTGGTCGTGCTGGACGTGTCATGCCAGGCACTGCCTTCCATCTCATGCCGGAAGAGTTCTTCACCAAGTGTCTAGCCGAGTACTCGACGCCTGAGATCTTGCGTAAGCCCCTTGATCGAACGATTTTGCTATTGAAAGCCAAGATGAAGGATTATGGTATCCCGAGTGATCTCTTAGCCGAGACACTGAATGCGCCGAGTAAGCAAAATGTCGCTGGTGCATACAGACTGTTGGCTCGACATGAAGCGTTGGATAGTGACATCGAGACGAAGGCGGAGATGACTCGCTTTGGTGAATTCGTATGCCACATCCCGTTGAGCCTAGAGCTCTGTCGATTGTTGATGACAGGTATGTTCGTATCGACAAAGGAGGAAAAAAGTAGTAAGCAAAGCTCTTGGAGGATACTACTGCACACTGTCATTCTCGTAGCTATCCTATCAGCTGAAGATCTCTTCACGAAACCGTCGTTCTACCACGCACACAGTCCTTCTAGCTACATGGAAGACATGAAAGAAAATTTAGCTGCGAAGATGGGTCTGGATAAAGGTGAGTGGAGTGAACCACTATCTATGTGGGCATTCTATTGCCAGATCTTGAGCACGAAACCGAAGGGATTGCAGGATCGTAGGTGGAAGATTGCCTTGACGAAGAACTGCATCTCCCATCGTCGTTTCCAGACACTCAACTTTATAGTATCAGACATTTGTGGTCGACTGGTGAGACTCGCGAGGCGAGAGGAAGGCCGGTTTGGTCAGATGCTGGATGAAGGAGCGGTCAAGATGCTCGGGAAGCTCGAGAACTATGCTTCCTCTCAGAATGCATCCGACCCGCAGCTCGTGCAAATGGCAAAGAAAGCGTTGCAGACCAACGGGGATGGACGACAGATCACACAAGCACTTCGGTTCCTCATCGTGCATAACTTTGATGAAAACTTGATCGTCGGCAAATTCCAACCGTCGAATGCGAAGAAGTCACAAAGTGATACAGAGGAAGCGACGTTGAAACTAGGCAAGGAAGAAGCTGCGAGCTTTGCTTCGTTAAAGAGTGGGGAGAAGATGTATATGTTTGATCAGCTAGCAACGCAAGAGGAGAATGTCATCAAGGCAGTGCAAGAACAACCGACGAAAATCCGAATTACATTCAAGGCCAATCCTCCGACGTCATCGGATATCGCGCCAGAATTTGCACTCCCGTCATTACCTATCTCTCTCTTGCACTATGTTGTCGAGAAGGGCTTCCCCGTCAACCTCGGACGAGTCGTCTCGCAGGATACGGAGCACAGTCATCGCTTCCGACTGGGAGAGACGTCGACGTGCAAAGTGACGTGGTCGCCGGTTGCCAAGCAGGGCAGTGTCTACACTACAAGTCGGAGTCTATTTGGTCTGCCGCTGCGTAACTCGGAGGCGACGCAGAAGAAGCAGGCACAGACGCAGTTCCGAGCTGTGTATGCCGAACGGACGTATCTTGGTGACGAGTCCAAGATGCATGCTGGTAAATGCACGTTGCTGCCGTCGGGTTCGGCAGGCTACTTTCCCATCTTGCTGCTACTGACGGCGCGTCGTGGCAAGGGAGTGTTCATCCACGTTGGACAGACGACTGGACAGATTCTGGCTGTGACATTGAATGCTGTCACCACTGCGACGATGCCGAAGGGGTATGCACTGGATTGTTCAGTGCTGGATCCAATCAATACCTGCCGTCAAGCACTATCGGACTCTTTCAATGCGAACTCGGAGTCGGACCGATTGGCCATGGAGCACATCCTTGCATTCACCGACGATGCCAACTACGTCGTGAAGAAATCCGAAGATACATTCAAGATGGTTAAGCTCAATATGGCAGGTAGACCAGCAAGTAAGGAGGGTGAGGAGACATTTGAGAGTCGATACCCTCCCTTCGTGGGTTAAATAGGTACTTTGGTACGAGAATGAACGTCTATCTTTTCCATCTAACTACATTCCGCTTCGTCTTCATGACCTGTCAATTCGTGATGTCGCGCGTAATCAAGTGGATTGACCTGTCTCATTTCTGAAATAGACCATGATTGGGATTGCTGGAGGCGCCGGACCTGCGGCTGGTATTCTGCTGCAGCAGACGATTTTGAACCAGACCAAGAGTCACGGACGAGACCAAGGTCACCTGCCAGTGACGCATATATCTAGACCGGCGGACATTGCAGAGCGTGTGAGCTACTTGCTGCCCACGGAGGATGGCAAACCGCGAGGTGAGAGTCCCGCAATCGGCATGGCAAAGACGTTTAAGTTGCTACGTGCGACGGCCGAGGCTTCGGATGAGCCACTGGTTGTCGGCGTCGCATGCTGTACGTTCCACGCGAAACGGACGTGGAAAGAGTTTTGCGACTTGATCGAGTTCGACAATCTCGTCCACGCCTCACCGTCTGTCAAGTGCCTAAACATTGTCGACGAGACCATCCACTTCATTAGACAAGAGCTGCCTTCGTGCAAGAAAGTGGGCATTCTCTCGACGACTGGCACGCGCATCGCTGGCGTGTTCGAAGATATTGAAGCTGCTGGCTTTGCCATCACCCAAGTCCCGGAGTCCATGCAAAGCGAAGTGCAGGACACGATTTCCAATCCCGAGTGGGGCATCAAGAGCTGTGCACCGAACACAAACCAGCGATGCATTGACAATTGTAAAAAGTTTGCTCGTCAGCTCATCGCTGATGGTGCCGACATCATCGTCTTAGGTTGCACGGAACTTCCGTTTGGTTTCCAAGCAAGCACAAGTGATGAAGTACCGCTGTTCGAAGGAGCAAGACTCCTTGATCCGATGGTTCCTCTCGCTCGTGCGCTTATACGAGAGACGGACCCGACGAAGCTGAAACCACTTCCAACATAGAATATCCAAAACGAATGAAGAAAATCATGTTCGATCAAACTACCCATACAATCGACCTACTCAAAGTCACTGTCGTCACCATCCTCCATCTCTTCAAATTCGCTACTGTGCCCACCATCATCCTCGTCGCTCACCAAGTCCGTGTACACGACAGGTTTCTTCGCTCGACCTGCTCGTCGAGGTGCAATCGGCGCAACCTCCTCCACTTCTTCTTCACTGCCACTCTCCTGCTTCTTGCTAGCAGGCTTTGACTTTGGTTTTGCTTGACTCTTCGAACCATTCGCCTTCGTGCCATTCGCCTTCGCACCATTTGCTGGAGCTTTCTTAGGCGTGTTGCTCGGTCGCTTGGCAAGTCGTTCCGCCAACGACAAGTTCTCCACTTCCTCTTCTGAAGACTCTTTCATAGGCTCTTCCTTCAGCTCTTCCTTTGCTTCTTCCTTCGGTTTAGCTTCAAAGAAGTTTGCGATGCTCGACTTGGTTTTTGGAGCAGCAGGAGGCTTGGGCTTCGCCGTCATCTTTGGTTTTGCCGCTGTCTTGGGCTTCGCAGGCGATTTCGGTTTCGCCGGTGCTCTCCGTTTCTTCGGTCTCTCTTCATAGTCCGAGTCTTCACCATCCTTCTTCCGCTTCGTCTTCTTCGGACGCACCTTTTGCACCTTGGACTGCATTTCGACTCGTGTTTCCTCCGTCTCGACAATCATCTGCTCAAGCTTTTCCAAATCATTCAGCCATAGACTATCTACCGCCGTCGCATCCAACTCGGCATACTCTCTTCGTCTCTCTTCCACCTCCGACTTGAGTTTATCGACTCTTTCCTTGGTCAAACTCCAGATCTTTAACGACAGCAAGTAATCGTATCCCTTGGCAGCTTCCCCTACATCCGTCTCATCATCACTTGACTCCGACTCCTCCTTCTTACTACTCGCCTGGGATTTGATCTGGTCGTAGCCTTCGTCCAGAAGCTGTTGCAAGATATCTTCTCGCTTCCGATTGCTCACGATCATCTGACCTTCTACGACTGCAAGCACGAAGCGAGCTTTATTCGACAGCAACTTGATTTGGAACGCTAGCTTACTTAGCATTGATTCCTTCCGCTTCGCATAAAAGTCCAGACGCAAGTCGTAGAACTCATCAATGACTTCATGCGGGTTCTTGTACTTTTGAATCTGTCCTTCATGATCAAACATGTGCATATTGGACGTCGATAATGTCGTTTCGAGTTTAAATTGCTTGATAATACCACCTGGAGCTTCCCGAATCGACTTGAGTCGATTCGGATCCAATGTCAACGTAAAGAGGACTTTGCTTTCTGTATGATTCTCCTTGAACTCTTTCACCACTTCCTTCTCCACCAGTGATTCTAAAAACGTCTTGTATGGTTGTGTCCACGTACGAATGGGTAACTCGGTGATCACGAGTGTACTCTCATCCGGTTCTTCATAAGTGCCTTGGACGACGAATGTCTTGCCGCCATCTCGGTTATTCGTCGGCTTGGCAAAGATCTGACCAGAGAAACCACGATACCAAGGTACAAGTTCCTCCATCTCTTCTCCCTTCAACTTCTTTCTCAAGTTTGCAATCAAGTCTAATGGGTTGTAGTTCGGGATGGTGCACGACCAACCTGTACCAATACCTTCATTCCCGTTCACGAGTGCCATGGGGATCACTGGCATGAACCATTCCGGCTCAATCGTTTCTCCATCTTCTTGTAGATGGTTTAGGATGTCGTTATCTAACGGATCAAAGATACAGCGAGAGAGTTGCTCGAGGTTTGTGAAAATATAACGCGGACTAGCGGCATCTCGTCCGCCCATCAAACGCGTACCGAATTGACCGTTCGGAGACAAGAGATGGATGTTGTTGCTACCTACAAAGTCTTGTGCCATGTTCACGATCGTCGCGTGAAGACTATTCTCGCCGTGATGGTACGCAGTGTGCTCTGCGACGTAACCAGCGAGCTGTGCGACCTTGATCTCGACCTTTAAATTGCGTTTAAAGCATGCGTACAACACCTTCCGTTGGGACGGTTTAAACCCATCAACAACGCTCGGAATCGATCGCAAGTTGTCTGCCATGGAAAAGAGGATGAGCTCTTTGTTCACAAAGTCCGCGTACGGGATTTCGCTCACGTCGTGGTCAATATGATCGCCCAAAGTGTATCCACGCAGCCAATCCTTGCGTTCCTCCACGCGCTTCTTACTGAAAGCCATATCGATCGAGTCTCCATCCGCTTCTTCACCATACACAAAGTCGATCTGATGCTTGCCCAAGTCGGAAAAGTACTCTTTCGCCTCGGCATTGGAGCTCGTACCGAGACCTTTATAGTACTTGATTTTCCATCCACGTCCGTGATTCGTACTCTCACGCCATGCTTCGTACTCTGGCATGGTAAAGAACACTTTCTTCTGCGTACCTTTAGTGCATTTGACAATCGGCGTAATAAACTCTTGCAAAAAGCCTTCGATACGTAGCAAGGATGGCCAAAAGTGATGGATAAAGTTGATCACGAGACCTTTGATGTGGCTACCGTCGTGATCTTGATCTGTCATCACCATCAAGTGACCATATCGCAGACTCTTCGTGTTGTCGTACGTCTCGCCGACCCTCAGTCCGAGGATCTTGATCAAGTTCTGGATCTCTGCGTTTTCCATAATCTGCTTATGACTCGCTTCTCGAACGTTCAAAAGCTTTCCACGGAGAGGGAAGACACCGTACTTGTCTCTACCGACGACTGCCAAACCACCAACAGCAGTACTCTTGGCTGAGTCCCCTTCCGTCAGAATCAACGTACATTCTTTTCCTTTAGCTGTGCCAGCCCAATTCGCATCATCCAGCTTCGGGATACCAAGTAGCTTGACTTTGCGACCACTGCTGCCACCCTTTCGGCGTAGTGCAGCGGTTTGTTTAAACTCGGCAAAAGAAAGAATGCGATCCACAATGCCACTTTTTGCGATTTTTTTCATAAATCCATCGCTCAAAGTATACGTCGATCCAAATGAATTCGGACGAGTCGTAAGTGTTTCCTTGGTCTGAGAGTCAAAAGCTGGATTCTCGATCAAGGCATTTACGTACACCATGAGATGATTTTTAATATACGAAGGTTTGACGCCGTCATTCTTCTTCTTCACGGCAGCACTGAGCTTGGCTGTGATCTGGTCTGTGATATAGTTCACGTGCTGTCCGCCTTTCGTGGTACAAATGCCGTTCACAAAGCTGATTTGTTGGAAACTGTCGTCACTAAGTGCAACTCCGACTTGCCATCTCTCACCCGGCTTGTCGAAGAACACCTCGGGTTCACTATTTGAGGCGTCTCCAGATTTTGTGCCACTTGGAGAAGGATACATCTTTACATACTCTGCAAACGTACGCACAGGCACGAGTTCACCGTTCAAGTAGACCTTGAGCGACTTATCAGATACGCCAGCAATATCGTAAACGCGCTTTTTAAAGAGCGCAATGATATCTCTATCCAGCTTGTCCATTTGGAAACGCTCCAGATCGGGTTTGAATGAAATGCAAGTGTAATCCTTTTTAGACCACGAAGTGATCTTCGGCTTGTTAATCTTCCCCATATTGTCCGTAAAAACTTGCTTGTACTTGAGTTGGTTGCTCTTGTCTGCTGTCTCTACGGTGAATTCTGTCGAAAAAATATTCGCAAGCTTTGCACCATATCCATTCCGTCCTCCCGTTGTCTTCTTCTGCTTGTCGTTAAAATTGCTGCCCGTAAGCAAGTTACCAAAGATAAGCTCTGGCACATACACTTTGTGCTCTTTGTGCATGACGACTGGGATACCGCTACCATTATTCCAAACAGAAATGCGATTATCCTCAGAACTAATGTCCACTTTCAAAGTGTTCATCGTCTTGTCGCGTTGCTTATTATCGTACGCATTGACAATAATTTCGTCAAAAATCTTGTACAAACCAGGGATCTACACGTACATCGAGCACTTAGTCATAAGCGATCAACCAATTATTTAAGCAATACTTACAAACGTGATCTTTCGGTATTCCATCTTCTTACTTTCATCGTCAAAGACCCACATGTCCTGTGTCACGTGCTCCGTCGACCCAACGTACGTGTCCGGTCGCAAGAGAATGTGTTCGATAGGAGTCTTCTTCTGGTAGATTTCCTCTACACTTTGCCCATTCTCGTCTACGCCAGTACCATCCATGGCGTCATCTTCATCGTCACCACTCGACTGCTTGCTACCACCCGTTTTCTTACTCGTAGCACCAGTCAACGTCGTCTGCTTTGTCTTAGCCGGAGCTTTCTTTTTCGCAGGCTGCTTCTTTGGTGGAGGAGATGCCTCGTAGTCGCTCACATCCTCCTCTCCGTCCGACGAGATTTCGTATGCCTACGTTCACATATCACAAGGTCATATATACAGCTATAGGGTAGAACTACAATGTAGGTTAGAGGTATACCTCTTCAGAATCCATGGATACCCTGTCAAGTAGATCGGACGATGCTGCGGTACTTGCGCCAACTGCAACGTTTTCAAAATGCGGCGCGTAGTTCAAATTTATAAAGTGGGTTTAAATTAGTAGTAGGAAAAGGTACCTTTACTATATGAATTTGACGGATGCAAGAGCAGAATAGAATGATAGTGGAGCAATTTAGTTTAGATGATAAGATCATGAAGCGTCGTGATAAGAATCGAAGCATGACGCTGAAAAGCTTTTGGACGACATCCTTTTGCTTTGCGCTCTTCGTTTCCTGTACGCTTTATATGCCTTTGTATGGAGAAGAGGATGTGACTTCTATGCTGTATTCGTCGAGTCGATGCACAGAAGTGTCTCGAACGAACGCATGCCGAAATTATGAACGTTGCAAGGAAACTCATCGATGTGCACGAGGAGTGGAAGGTATATTCCTTTTGAATGGTCTTCATTTTTTCGATTAATCAGTTTTGTACGTAGAGTATCGTATAAGAGAAGCACAACTTCATAGTTATACTAATCAATATCCTGGAGGACAGCAACATGCAATCGCTTTATCGAGCGATTTTGAAGATTGGAAAGCTGGATCGCATCAGTGGGACATTACGCGAGGTAAAGAACGCTATAGTGACTATCTTATACACTGCAAATAATGCTTCGGACTTGCATTAGTAGACAAAACGAGTGCTTCTACCCATCTCATGGGCTGGGATACATATTCCTTCCCCTTGATCGGATCTCTGGAGCTATCGAAAGGTTACCTTCTATTTGACACGGATACAGCCCAGCTATCTGGCGACATGACACTGAATGGAACTATTGCTAAGACAAGAAACGGTACCCTGGTGACTGTTTTCAACTTTCTCACAGTTTATCTCGGTCCTGATGTCCGAGTACGATTCAAAGGGCACAACGCGATCGCCATTTTGTCTCGCAGTAGTATGCTTATAAACACCGACATGAAAGTACGCCCAGGGACACTAGGAGGCTTTCCTGGTGGCGGCTATGTCGGTTATGATGCTACTAATAACAATCGAAATGGACCAGGAAGTTCAAATGTACGAGTGTACGTGGAAACCTTGTCGACATATGCTACCCATGTACCAGAAGTGCAAGAGATTGAAACAATCGTTGGTGAAGGCCAGCGATTAGGAGGCTATTTTAGATTATTAGATCATACATCCAGTCTATCAACGTCAAGAATCGATTACGATACGAACGCTGAAACTCTTGAACATATTCTGGAGACTGCATTTTCAAATATTGGACAGATACATGTTCATCAGGAACGTGAAGAGGGTGAAATCTGGTCAGAAGTTGGACGCCTATGGAGAATCACGTTTTTAACCGCAGTGGGTAATGTACCTCAGCTCCAAGTGGAAAGTAAACTGACAGGAATTGGTGCGGATGTATTGACAAGAACAATACGGGAAGGAAACCAACTTGGAGGGACATTTCAGCTGCAGTTTCTAAACAAAATAACGAGGCCGCTTGCACATGATGTCAGTGCTCATGACCTTCGTAGTGCTCTTTTACAAGACTTTCCATTCCTTGTGGACGCAAAAGCTACCAGGACAGATCCATTATCCAGTTGTAATCAAGGATCCACTCTTCCTGATCAAAGGGCAGTATCGACAATGTCCATTTTACAAGATGCTCTTCTTTATCCATCTAATTGGACTACCCCATCCAAGCAACTAGTGTATGATCCAGAAAGTCTAAAACGCTACCAGGACAGAGTTTGTTCAAATGGCCGTGGGGGAGCGGATGGGTATGTATGGAAACTTCAGTTGTGGACAAGAGTCGGTAGCAAGTCTTCAACGAGTCCAAAGGCTGATGCTTATGGTCAAATAGACGCTGTAGAAGAGCTACGTGTCGTCGACAGTGGCCTAAGTGGAGAAGGAGCACTAGCAGAAGTAGTTCATTCGGGCGCATTTACTTTATCTTTCGGTGGTGGTGGTGCTTCTTTTACAAATACAGGTGGGAACGGATACATTCATGCCCAAATGGATGTAAGAGAGATCTATGCAGATCGATATATTTCGGATTTAATTGCCGGTAGTGGTGGGAGTGGAGGCGGGACAGAGCCTTTGGACATGTACCCTCTTCTACAACCGCCACTAGGAGGTGCTGGCGCTGGAGCTATGCTACTATCTGCTGTAAACGATGTTGTCATTGGGTCTCACGGGCGTATTCAAGTAAATGGTGGTAATGGTATGTCCTCCGCAAATGCTGGAGGCGGAGGCTCAGGTGGTACCATTCTCATCGTGAGCCAAGGTACTGTCAGCCACCATGGCTCAATACAAGCCGTTGGAGGGCATGGTGGCACTTCATCTTTGCCTTCTACATCAACTTCTCATAGATATGCAGGCGGTGGTGGAAGTGGAGGTAGGATCGCCATCTACGCGCAAAGCTACTCTGCATGGGGTGAAGGTACTCTTGAACTCAATGGTGGATCTTCACAAGACTTGTCACAAAGTGGAGGTAGAGGGACATTGTATATCCATGTGCAGACAAACCTTGCGTATCGTGTAGATCCTACCATAGGTGCTGCCGGAACGTTTAAATCACTTTTGGTTAGTGGTGCCGAATCCTATCAGTATGGAAAAGAGGGTTCTTTAGATGGCATGAATCAAATGAGCTTAAATGGACCAAGATATCGTATCGACAATGACACACATCGCCGACCGACTCGGATATCATATTTTGTTCGCATCGGGAATTTTGATCATGGCAACATTGGTTCCAATCGCGGTGCACTCTTTGGTGTCCATCGAGGTTACGATGATGCTGATAAGGAGGGAGAAGAACTGTTGGTTGGAATTGCTATTGTCAATGGAAACTTTGTATACGAGTCGAACACATTTGGATGGCCGCGACGCGTCTTTCAGCGAAAGATAGAGCCTAAGAGATGGTATAAGGTTGACGTGTACCTTAATTGGGACTTGCACCACTACTCTATTTACCTAAACGATGTTCTTAAAGTCTATCAGACTCGATTTGACGGAGAGCAAGTATCAGCTATTAGTCTAAATAACTTTCATCCGATGTCTATTTGGTGGGATGAAATTTATGTCGGTGAAAGCTTCTTGATGAACTTTGTCTGTCCATCCGTGTCACTCTTCCCCTCTTCTATTGAGACGCTCGATGAAACACTTCGAGTTCCTTATCGACGATTGCGAAAGTTGTGGAAGGAGAATACTTATGGACCAGAAACGTCGTTTCATCCGATGTCGAAGCATGAAAGTCACTTATCTCAACAAGAAGTTTATCAGTATGACACGAGTGGTCAAGTAGCTTTTGACGGAGAAGAGCATTATGCATTTCTAAACGATATTAAAGAATTTGAAGAGGAAATAGAAAGTGATGACGACCAAAGTGAAGCTGTGACGAGAGCAGAAATGATGTTTGTTGATAACTTTCCATCCGACGCAACCATCGTTATACCACTTGAAACTGGAATGGATTACACGACACTGAATGCAGATCGCTCGTACAATACGAAGACAGCATACACACAATTAAATCGTTCTCGTATCTATTGGTATTCAGAAGTTTACAACGAAACCCTGGGAATTGGAGGTGTCGGTGCTTGTTCAACGATGGATTACCAAGACTGGCGAAATGAAGGCATCATGCTCCATTTTGACAACCTTACCGATCCCTTTGGCGATGTGTTAAGCCACACTCTTGTCGCTGACCGACCAAAAGCTATTTACAATCCCAAGACAAAGAAATTTGTGCTGTGGTTTCATGTCGATACAATTGAAAACACAATAGGCCTTGCAGGTGTTGCTACAAGCAAACTTCCAAACGGACCCTTTCGCTTCCAGCGTAGCATGTACCCGACGGCCCCACTGGAATCACCTGGTGGTCAATCAATTAATGAGACTCGTGATCAAACAATTGCACTTGTACCATTGCATCACCCGTCAAAAGACATTCCATCGACAGCATATCTCATCCGGACGTATTTTAAGACAGTCGAGTATTGGTTACCACGTCCAGTGATGGATCCACTTTGGGAAAGCGTGAAAGCAGCGGATGGGTCAATTGACTTTTCATTAAACTACCATCGAGCAGTGCATCATGAAGGTTACGACGATCCGGACGACATCTACCTTCAACGATGGCGGATGGAAGGTGTGCCTTGGGCAGTGGTCTGCTGTGCAATAACGAATCTGACTGATTGCTTGACGATAACAGAAGTACCGAATGCCACCCATCCGAACGTTTGTCCTGATGATCATTCGAAGAAGATGAAAATACTTGGTCAAGCTCAGACGGCATCGCAAGCTTCCACTCGATACTTGGACCCTAACGATCCGTACAATAGCATATATCGTCCAAACTCTGTCCCATCTTATACAACATGGGGAGCTCAAGTGTATAAAGTCAAAACTTGGAGAGGAACGTACTTTGACGCACTTAGCACGAACATTACAAAGTACGTTTTCGATCGATATGCAAGTGAGAGGCGTCGAATACAAGTAGCAAATGATCCTACGATACCATATGAATACTTTGATCCATCACCACCGACATTTATACCAACAAATGACGTTGAAATACTCGATCTCATGTTTGGAAACTTGGGAGTACCAATTACCAGTGAATTCCAGGCTGCTCATTCCTCTCCAGATCTCGCTGAAATCGATCCCAATGAAGATGGAAAGATCACTTCGTACGAGGTTGCAATGTTAGAGAAGAAGCTAGAGAATAAGGAGCTTGCGAAGCATGTGGTTGAAGCACTTTTATACGATTTTGAAAAGATGAAATGGAATCAAATTCATGCATTAGATGTCAACAACGATGGAGAGATTACTTTCAGCGAATTTGAAGCGTGGGTTGGAATGGACCCAAATCTTTTATTCGATCAATATGACCTAGACAAGAATGGATATCTGGATGAGAATGAGCTATCTCGCTTCCTGTGGGATCGGCAACTCCCACGCATCGACACGGCGATCATCCTTCTCGATCCGTCATTTGATGGGAGAGTGTACTATAGTCGATTTTTGGCTATTGTCCGTGACTTTCCCGATTTTATCTATCGGCAATATGACTTTGACAACTCGGAAACATTGACACAAGACGAAATTGACTTGATCGCAAAAGATTTAGGCGCTCCATTCGCGATACCTGGTAAGCTTGAAGCTTTGAAAGATGCATCCATCCATGCTATTCATAAAGAGGACTACAAACGTTGGTTTAGTGCGACAACGAGTTTACTAGCAGGGGAGCGAAACTATTTAAAGGTCGATAATGCTGTCCATGCTACAAAACCTGACAGTCTCGTCGGTCCAATGCAAGTGGTCGAAAGACGTCGGGCAAAGTACGTTGGTATAAGCAGATTAAGTGAGGACTATTTGGATGTGGAAAAAGTGATCGAAGAGATTGAAGGCGACTTTGAAGGTGGTCGAGACGACTTACTTCAGTACTTTGCGTTTGCCCAAGATCTCTTTGGTCTCACTGAGCTGTCTGTAGTATCTCTGGGTGCAGATGATAACTTAATTCAAGATTATGGTCATACGTACCGACAGTCGCTATCACCTTCGGATCTACATAATCGCGCGTCATATTGGAATGGGAGGTATTGGGAAGGTCGTCCAGCAGCTCCTGCACTCTTTACATACGGTTCCCAGTGTCTGCATGTAGCAGGCGTGGATGCTGAAGATTTAGGTTGCTTACCATGCCTTACTCGGTCACCTTACGTGACGTCAACAATCGAAGAGTATGAATCAGTTAGTCGAGGTACTGGCCATTGCGACGGATACAAGGAACTTGATGCATACTTGAAACAATTTGATCAACAAGTTGCCATCCAGCTCCAATACCAGCAATCTTCACGCTTTGGACCGCAAGGCTTACAACCACACTACTCACCATGCTGGAACCAATCCCAATTCTATCCTTGCGACGTGCACAAAGTACTGGAAGGAGATATTGGTGGCAGTCTTTCAGACAACTTAGTCACGACAGAGTACAATCTTGCTTGGCAACGCCATCCGAATAGCATCGGTTCATCTCAAAAGATCCGTGCTGGAGATGGCCAGAAGGAGTCGATTGGACCATCATTTCGAGAAAGATTTCCGAGTCGAAATCGAGCCATGGGTGATGAAGAAACCTTGGATACAACTGTGGTTTATCAGCCAGATCAATATGAAGATTCGCTTGGCGGTGGTACTTGAGAAACTACTTTACTGAGGAATGATAGGATCATTTTTCCAAGTTACCATATCATGACTCGCATTTACAGATAGTGTTACAATCGTTTATTGCCGTGCTTGTGTTTGTAGATTCAATGAAGTTACCACGTGCCTTATAAAGCGACTAGATTCATTCAAAATTGGCATGAAAGATGTGACCATAACGCTTGGAAGTATATGTTAATGGTTGGAAACTCTGAACGAGTGAAAAGTTGGAACATAAGATTGCGGGATGGATCTTTGTAACGGAATAACGATCTCAGACTGGCGACAAGCGAAGAGGCACTCGCCAGATCTCTGGATTAACATGCAATTTACGACGACAGTTACTAAAGATCGATTTGTGTCTGGTCATGACTTATTGAACGCCTCTTCGTCTGATACCTGGAAAGATTTTAGTGGCGGGTCCTGGTGTTGCTCATTGCTTACTTTTAAACAATAGCGATAAACGCCAACTTCCACCTACTTCTTCATCCGAGCATCTCGCCAGCATGAGAAGAGATAGTGACGCCAGTGAAGACAGCGTCAATGTCGACGATAGCTATGCTTCATCCCAAGTTGTTCCGACGATTTCATCCGCACGAGCATCGTACCAATACAGTTTCCAATGCATCGATAGCTCTCGAGGAAGTGCTGTCAATGTTTCACGGCAATCACTCGACCCGAGTTTGACACGCAAGTCGAACGATGTATTTATTCGTGGCTCACTTGCTGGAAAGCAGATCGAAAAGATCCCACTTGCATCTACTGGCATACCGGAGCGACCGAAAGACTATAAAGGTCGAATTCGGGTAAGCATTATTTACTTATACATACAATCCAAATGTCCATAGCATTCATTTACATTGGTTATATTCATAGACATGGCCAGGCGTCCTCCTTTTCCTGCTTCTATTTTGTGGAGCAATTTTTTCAATCTATTACCAAGGCTTGAAAGCCTACAACGCTCGTGTCGAACGCGTTCAGCAGTATGAAAAGCGTCGCTTTAGTGGAACGAGCATTACTGGTGGGAAGACGACTACAGATGAAATTATTGGAGGTGAACTGATCTCTGATGACGGAGCGATTGGCAATCCAAATGAGTATCCGGATGAAGGTGCGTTATCCACACTATTTGTTGACGATACGAATGTTCATGTATTGCACGCACAGAATGTGAGCTTCCAGATTACCAAAGCAAAGATGGTCATGTCGTTGCTGTATCCGAGAATGGGACTGAAGTGCCGATCAAGATCAAAGGCATTAACTGGTACGTTTACTTCCTGTATATTCGTCATTTATCCCATTAAGCTCATATACTTTCGACGCTAGGTTCGGCATGGAAACGTACGGGATAAGTGTTTATATTCTATCGTCATGCGATACTCACTTGTGGTTATGATTACATAGAGGCACTGTTGTACCGCTTGGATTGTGGTCTAACAGCGATAACGGAACGACGCTATATCAAATTGCTCGATTCTTATCCACGAACAAGTTTAATGGCGTTCGTCTGCCAGTGTGTGTGGATTACTTGCTTAAAAACACCAAGCCACCCCTCGGGCTCGTCAACAGCTACGAGAATCGTGCGCTTTCCATGAAGAATTACATGTCGATGCTTCAAAGTATTATTAAAGCGTTTGCTTTCCGACGGATTGGTGTTCTAATATCCATGCATACACTCACAAGCAGTGACCATGGTGAAGTATGGTTTGACGAAGAGATCAGTGAAGACGACTTCTTGGACTCGATTGACGTTCTGACGAAAGGACTTTGCAGTGAAGAGTATTTCAATATCATGGGTATCGACTTGAAGAACGAACCGTATGGAGCTACGTGGGGCGATGGGACAGACATTGACTATAAAGCTGGTGCGGAACGTATTGCGAATCGGATGCTCGAGGGATGTCCACAATGGATGGGCTTCGTCGAAGGCATTAATGGCGCTCATTCCGTCGAGATTGACGGTACAGTGTTCGACTACTACGACTGGTACCTTATGAACGCTATGACAAAAACGTGCAGTTGGGTTAAGCATATGTGATATGTAGGTATGGAGGAGGATTACAGCCAGCCAAGGAAGACCCATTGAAATTCGACATTAAAAACAAAATCGTCTACGCGCCTCATTACTACAACTCTGGAGGTATCTCCTGTGTGATAACTCAATGTAAATGCTTGGGATTTAACCTGCTGTATGATAGTGTACCCACAAGATTATTTGTACGAGTCCTTAAGTGGAGAAGAGTTTGTTGAGCTCGATGATGCCACATTACGCTCGAGAATTAAAGGCACGATGGATCACATGTTTGGCTTTTTGGCATCGGAAACAGGTCCAGCAGTGATGCTTGGTGAGTTTGGAGGTTTGTATGCGAAGGACTTGCATCCAAAGAAGACGACACAACGCTGCACGGATTTCCAGATCGAAGTCATCAAGCAACCAGGATGGGCTGGAGGTTTCGTCTGGAGTTTAAATCCAGAGAGTGCGTATCAGTACAATCCAGTCACACCAGGACATTATACCGAAGGTGTCTTGGAAGACGACTGGTTGAGCGCAGATGATGTCTTTTTAAAAGGTATGGAGGCGATGGACGATATGGATAACCTCGTCCCATTCCCATGCTTCCCGAAGAAGTCTAAATCCTCGTCCAAAGATTGAGTTCAAAGCGAGGACGTACGAGATTGATGCATTAAATCCAAGTTTAAAACTTTTTCCGACTAACTTTGCTCGTTTTTCTTGTGCACGGATGATGTCTTCTGTATTTAGCATCAGACGAATAAGCTGGCCCAAAGTAGCTTTAGCAATCGGATTGGATAAGTTCAAAAGATTGTATTCTAGTTTTGACTCGGGTCAGGTTTGGCAACGCCTCCTTTCGGTCCACGAATACGCGTGCGCATATCGAGTTGACCACGCTTGCACTCAAAGTATGCTAGTCGCATAGACTATTCACAAGAATGAATAGAGTTAGACTGATTACAAACACATGGAAGGAACTCGCAACGCTAAAAGCTACTACTGTGTCTATGCAATCACAGACACAGCACCTAATAGTCGTATCGGTCCAATGATAAAGTCGTACCTGGCACTCGTGTTGATATTCGTTCATTTTAAGGCATTCCTTGAGCGAGCGTGTGCCATCGGCCATGCATTCGCCTTCCATCATGCACTCTTGCAGCGCAATCGCCATGTCACGACAGGATTTGCCCATTTTCTTGATTCTTGTCTGCTGTGCTTGTCAATTCGGTACAAAAGCGAGCTTTTGGTGCGATGTATTAATTTGGACCAGCATTAACGGAAATAATAAAGTGAACTACTTCGGAATATCTATTGCGTATGATGCATTTGATCTACTTTCAGACTCTGGTCTAGTAGAAACTCTAATATCTGTATCCATTCGAAATAACCATAGAATGGGGTATACAAGTCTGAATGGACGCGATATGGGACGATGAAAAGTCGGGCACGAGATGCGTGCTTTCAAGAGTCGTACGAGGATTACCTGGAGGTGCGTAGCAAGTTGCTACGAAGTCGATTAAGCAACTGATGCAGATTGGACATGAAGTTAATACGTGCAAGCTTTTATCTGGTAATGGAGCGTATACTTTGCAGGCACTCTTAGGTGTCATTGCCGTTGGTACACTATGGTACAAACGCCAGGTCGAACGGCCACGACGGCCACTCGAGATATGGGCACTTGACGTCAGCAAGCAGACAATAGGGGTGCGTTGGTATATCGCATTCGCATGAGCAAACACTAACATGTTGAATAATGCACCGTTAGGCATTCTTTGCGCACATGCTCAATTTGTTGGTCGCCACGGAGTTTCCACCTGTGACGGACGAATGTGCTTGGTACTTTATCAACTTTGTTGGTGACTGCACCATCGGTACATTGATCAGTATCCTGTTGCTACGATGGTTGGAAGAACTCGCTGAGTCTTGGAATTGGAAGCGAATCCAAGAAAGTGGGAATTATGGTACCCCACCTTGCTATCGGTACACAAACTTTTCAGTCGATTTTAACTGCATCACGTGTATTTATTATTGGTGTTATTTACGTGCAATAGAACATGGTGGTGTCAACTACTAGCGTGGATTGGGATTATCATCATCACCAAAAGCGTTGTGGTATTAATTATCCTAGCAACATCAACGAGACTTGGAGCGTTCAGCGAAATCCTATTCACACCACTTCGTGATCATCCATTCGCAAAACTACTTTTAGTTTTGATAATATGTCCAAGTTTCTTCAACGTTGTACAGTTCTGGATCCAAGACAGCTTCCTCAAGAAAGATGCGAGTATCCAAGCACCACACTACCTCGGAGATGGCGTCGACAACACCCTCGCAACTCGGCTACTTATAGACTAGATATACGCTTGAAATATACTATTTTGCAACCATCTTGTCATGATATATATGTGGACCACAACAACCTCCACATCTTCAAGGCGAATGCACAAGCCATTTCCTCTCTTTTGGTAGTATGCTCCGAAGTATCCTACGTACTCCCGTCCGTTCGTCTGCTTTAACAACTCGCTTCTCTCGCACTATGAGCTCTGCTGCTGATAAAAAGTACTACGTCCTCCGATACGAGTACGTTCCAGATATCCTGGAGAAACGCGGCCCCTTCCGTCCAGAGCACTTGCGGCTAGCACAAGAGGGAAAGCAAGCTGGACACATTGTCATGGGTGGAGCTTTCCCAGACCCGTCTGACTCTGCCATGTTCATCTTCCGAACCGACAACAAACAACTGATTGAAGACTTTGCTCAGAACGATCCGTACGTGAAAAACGGTCTTGTTCCGTCCTACTCGATCCGTGAATGGACTGTCGTGATCTAACACCCAAACCGAGTTCCATTTGAACACCTTACAATGTCTAGTCTACCCTACGATTCTTGTCTTCCCTTCCCACTGGCTGTTCGTTGGATCTGATTTAATATATGCAAACTCCGCTTGGAAGCACGTACCGACTTCTTTGGTCCGGTCGCCTGTCGTACAGGTGTGAATCCACTATGCCCCGCTGGCATGACCGACCTCGCTTTCAACCAATGCACTGATTCACTCGCACTCGTCTTTCCTTCCGATACTTGTTGTCGACTCCGTTTTCGATTCTTCGGTGTCTCGTACCCTTCTTTCCTTTTCCGAATTTCAGGAGATGCAAAAGGCGTTTCTTCACGAGGTTTAATCGGGAAGAAACCAATCTCATAAGAGTCAAAGAATGCGAGGTCATCCATGTGCTCCAAGATCTCCTGGAAACTAGGACGTACGCCCCATGCCGTGCACTTGAGAAACAAACTACAGAACGGACCTAGCTTGCGTTTCATGGCGTCTGGGAGGGAAGTGACGACGACGTCTTCCAACGACTGATGTAGCTTTCTTGTCTCTGTGTGATGAGATGGTACGACGTCGCCAACCAGTAGTCGAAATAAGATCTCTCGAGCAAACGAACCGACATCACAGTTCTTATAAAAGCTAAAGTCTCCCATCAGGACGTCCTTCGGCTCTGACGATGGTAATTGGACACGCCCAAGATCCGAGAGTTTCATCAAAGGTGCCCACTCCCTTTCATATCCTTTCGGAGGCATCTGGAGCAGGATATTTCGACATGCGAGGTCGCCATGGGCTACATTCAAGTCGTCATGAAGCACGACGAGAGGCTCACAGATCTGTTTAAGTATCGTCCGCGTCTCTTCTATTGAAAAAGTCACGATCTTCCGCTTCGAACGGCTTATATGATCTCCATCCGGTCGTCCGTATCGACGCAAGTAGTCACTTAATTTACAATCCAACACTTCGAGAGCGATGCATGTATGGTCGATGGCGTCACAAGCTCCGAGACACTGGACAAATCCTCGCGTGTTCCGTACGCGACGTAAATAATGCAATTCCACGGCACTCCGATGCTTGGCTTCTTGCGTGGACGTCGTGTCTGTGCTCTTACTACATTTCAACGCTACTTTCTGTCCTCGAACAACACAAGCACGCACTCGTCCGTCTGTTCCTTCGCCATACACTCCACCAGTGTATTCTGCATCGAGACTACAATTAAACAGACCTACATCTTGGATGACTGACGTAGATGTAAACGCATCGGACGTGCAGATACTATTGGACTCCTCCTGTGACGCTTTTGTCGCAAATGTACCTGGCTCTGATACCTGACTACTTTCCACTTCATCCTTCCATTCTTCCTCTTCTTCTTTCTTCTCTTCGTCTGCTTCATCCTGCTTAGCAGGTCCATCCTTTTCGTCCTTTGCCAATGTCTCTTCGTCCATTAAGGACTGCGTTTTACTCACAGCGGAAGAGTGGGATAAAGCTGGTGAGATGGACGACAATGGACGCTTTCCATCTACACGTGTATCGTGCGTAGGCATAGGAGGTGGCGAGTATAAAGCTGGAGGAGCATTCATACGCTCTTGTAGTTTCTGGTTGTACTTGATATTCCGCTGCATCTGGTGCCAAACTGCCGAGTCTACTTGTAAGACTGGAGAAGCCTTTTCAGGAGAAAAAGAGATCATGCGTTTACTCGTTGTATCTTGTGTCTTGAGTGGCACAGAAGCAGAGGAACTGCTTTGAGCGATTGGACGCTTTACCTTTGTTTTCTTCACAGGAGCTGTGATTTCCCCTGCTAATGTATCCTTCTCTGGTGTCGGAATACGCACGGATGGAGATTCTATTGCTGCCTGTGTAGTAGCTTTCAAACGACAAGAGGAGCTGGACGATTCTTCTTCTTCCATATACTGTTCTTCTTTCTCTTCTTCTTCTTCTTCATCTACTTCCTGCTCTTCCTCTTCTTGCTCTTCCTCTTCTTGCTCTTTTTCCATTTCCTCCTCTCTGTTTATTTCTGCATTATTGGCTTCCACAGACTCTGAATCAACCTCTTGGTCTGAAACCTTCTCTGCATCTTTCGGATTCACAGACGCGACATTTGCTGTCTTCGCAGCCTTGATCACCTGCAACTCGGCCGACCTCTTCGCACGTGTAATGCGTCGGTATTTCGATCGAACCTCTTCAATGGCAGCAGGAGCTTTCCGCAATCGAGCTTCACGTAACTTTTCCGTCTCTACCCTTGTCTTGGACCTCGTTCTTCGCATACTGACGCTGTCAATCGCTCGTAAGAGAGAGAATCGATCACCTCGTGCCTTTCAAATGCGATAAAACGCGGGAACAACTTGGCGCGAGTGCACATATACTTTATTCCAGTGAATAAGGATTGATGTGGTGTACCTTAATTCATGTGTCTGTACACGACGCTTCCAGCACACAGCTACTAAACCACTGGAAGACGATGACAGAGCTTCAGTTCACTCCAGACGTGTACAAGAAACTTTTTCCACAAGAGTACCTTGCCAAGTGCTTGGAGAATGGGGTACGACCGGATGGACGGAAGATGGAAACGCCTCGGCCGGTAGAACTCAAGACAAACGTCGTTTCAACGGCCAATAGCTCCAGCCTTGTCAAACTAGGCCACACGGCGGTCGTCGCTGGGACGAAATTGGCAGTCGCGACACCTGCAGTGGATACGCCAGACCAAGGAGAGATTGGTATGTATTTCCTGTATCGATGTAGAGATATTGGATCGTGATTGTAACGAGAGTTTATCTGGAATAGTCATCCAAGTCCACCTGACACCACTATGCTCTTCCAAATTCAGTATTGGACGTCCGCCTGCAGAAGCACATGATATTGCCAGCTATCTCACGCGTATCGTCAATGGGTATGTCAATATTGAGATTGAAAGCTGTCGATCCGACTTTAACAACTAGAATCGATAGGTCTCGCGTCGTCGAAATGTCCGATTTGGGCATTGAAAAGGGAAAGTCTGCATGGCGAGTCATGCTCGACGTCTATTGCATCGACCATGACGGTAACGTCTATGACGCCGCCCTGATGTCCGTCATGGCTGCCCTCCGTTCCCTTGAGCTACCTGCTGTTTCCATCAACGACAGTGACCACATCGTCTCCATCAATCCTGGTACGTCGTCAATCCCAAAGAGTATTCGTATCTATGGTAACTTACGGCGTAAAATGTAGATGGCACGCCAACTCGACTGCCTATGCAACACGAGGCATATTCGACATCTTTTGCCACTTTCAATGGCAAGCTTGTGGTTGATCCTACAAGCCAAGAAGAGCAACTCGCGACATCTTCTTTCTCTTTATCTTATACGACCAAGGGTTTCCTCTGCAGTGTCCGTAAGCCTGGTGGCACACCCATTGAGGCGTCAACACTTGAGAAATGTATGACAACAGCCAAACGTAGAACTGTTCAATGCGCACAGCATGTTGAGGAGCACTTTGTAGCAAACTGATCTAGAGAAACTATAAAGAACATCTTTTCGGTATCCTAGACCCTTCATATCCATCGCCTCCAAGCAGAAACGTAGCCAACATCAGAAAATTAAGCTCTTTATCAGATCAGATTTGGTTTTAGTATGTGTGCAGCATTGTCCAGAAATGAAAGAGCCTGGTCTATCGAAGCTGCATTCGCATTCGATTCATCCTGTGGCTTCCGGTACCCCTCCCACGAAGCGTCAGCATGTACGGATCGATCGACGACTCCATGTACGGATTCCAGAGACCGATGCAATCTACTCCGGATGATCGTCCGCGAAGGAGAGCGATAAAACCCATCGCTTTCACGGCATCGATCATTGCCACCCTCCTTGTGCTCACAGCCGTCACCAAGCACACGACCAGTAGCAGTGATACACCACTACGTATCGATCCTGCTACAACGAAAGAGCATCACCATAAAAGCGCAGTGATCTCATCGAACAAGGACGTCGTACCAGACGATCAAGTCACCTTTGTTCCAGGCTTCGGCCAGCCTCTTGAGACACAGGTATTCGCTCTTCCACTGTTTAACATGTGCTATCCCACTGATCAAGATGTGTAATAGTATGCTGGACTAGCAATGGTGAATCCAGACCACGGCGGCGACCTCTTCTATTGGTTCTTCGAGACGTCTGGCGTCAAGTCGCAAGACACGCCACTCTTGCTTTGGTTTAATGGAGGTCCGGCAGCTTCCTCCATGACAGGTATGTTGACTGAGAATGGTCCGTATCGGATCCAGTCGAACGGAACGCTAGCCTCTCACCCATTCTCGTGGACGAATGTCGGTCACATGCTCTTCATCGACCAGCCAGTCGGCACTGGGTACTCGACTGTCAAAGACGATGATGGGTACGTGAACAACGAAGAGGAGATGGCAGATCAAGTGTACAAAGCTCTTCAAGTCTTTTTTAAAAAGCATCCAGAATACTTGTCCAATCCGTTATATGTTTGTGGCGAAAGCTATGCTGGCAAGTACGTCCCGTACATCTCCAACCGCATCCACAGACAGAATGAAATCGTACAGCAGCAACAAATGAATCCGAATGGCGAGACTGGTGACCTATACCTCCATTTCTACGGCCTAGCGATCGGCAATGGTCTCATCTGGCCAGTCCTTCAAACACGTTCCGTTCCGGACTATGCTATCTCTCTAGGTCTCATCGATTCGCAAGAGTATGAGCGAGCAAACTCTCAGATTAGTGTCTGTGAAGAGTTGCATCGACAGGGAAAGCAGGTGGAAGCGTTTAAATGGTGTCGAGCTGCCATTGATGAAATCTATGAAAGTGCTGGAAACCCTTTCATCTATGACATTCGAGAGCACAATCCCAATCTCTTTGACGATATCTCCAAGAGTCTGTCGACGTACTTTAACGACAAGGCAGTCCGTCAAGCTCTACACGTTCCAGCGGATCGACAGTGGCAGTCAATTGATGGCGGCGCGTACGACCCAACGTCGGCGGACATCCCTCCTGTCGTCCAACATTTTACGCAAGACGAGATATTGGATGTCCCGATTGATATCCTTCGAGATTTGTTAAACAACTACCGAGTGCTCTTTTATGCTGGAAACATGGACGGATCGACTTGTAACAATCTCGGCGTCGCTCGTATCATCGATCGACTCGCGTGGGAAGGCACACCCAAGTACCGTGCTGCACCTCGTATGCCATGGCGCATGGACGGCGATGTCGTCGGACTGGCGAAAGCGACTGGTAATATGAGTTTCGTCGTGGTCACCAACTCTGGGCATCTCGTACCTCGCGATCAACCAGCCGCCGCTCTGGACATGATGCGTCGGTTTGTCCAGGAAGAATCGTTTGCGACCTAATGTTGGTCATCAAGTGTTTCCATCGACATGCTCATGGGAGTACATTGTTGATAAAAGGATCTTGCATCGACATTGGTTTAAACGAAAAAAGAAATGAAACTTGTTGCTACTTCCTACACCATTTAATTCGATCGAGAGTTAATTCAAAATCGACGACAACGCATACGGATTCGACTTGACATTTTGGACGCGGGATTCTTGACCGAGTGATAGGAGTGTCTCGACGGCACTTGATTGTTCTGTCTTTCGCACCTTGAGGTTATCCGAATCAGACAAGTGAGAGGAGCAGAGACCCCCTTTCTTTGCGCGAGCACTGCACCCGCTGAGTTTACATCGGCGGCCACCGCCGTGGCTATAGCATAAGCCGCCACTTTCGGCACTGCTTTTGCATCCGTCCATACGACATCGACGTCCGCCACCGTGGCGTTTGCACAAGTCGCGACTAACGGCTCCGTTGGAACAACCTTCGATACGACATCGTCGACCGCCACCATGGCTGTAACAGAAACCTCGACTGCGGGAACTGTTCTTGCACATGGGAAAGTCACACTTCTTCGGATAAACATGGCGTTTGGTGCTTGGAGGTGTGAACGACGTGAACTCTCGCCAGTCGTCTGCCATGCTAGCAGATCTTGTCGTCGGTCTGGAAATGTCGTCTTGACTCGTACTTGAAGTGCACTCACTCTCGCTCCGATACAGAGTCGGTTTTTCTTCGCTCCTGCCACGATCATTGTGAGGTGGTAACAAGGGCGCTCGAGGTAAAGGAGATGCAGTGTACACTGGCGTGTGGGTACGGTGGTGCTGGGTCGGACCGTTAGTTGCATACGATGGATTCGGCATCGTTGGGTCGCTCATATACGGAGATTTGAACGCGTCACTTGTGAACGGCGACTCGTTCGTCTCGTAGGAGAGGACGCCGTATCTGCTCATCTCGAACTTGGGCGGGGTTTCCAATACCATTCTAGCTGGCGTGTCGGAACCCACTCTCGCGGATGTAACGTACGATTGGAGAGCTGGGGGTGGAGATAGCACATCTAAATTGGAGGATGGGAACTTGGTTGTAGTACGTGTCGGTTGTACTGCTCCCGGGGAAGTCGTTGTCGTAGCGTCGGAGACGAGAGCGATACCATTGAGATCGTGCGTCGGTGGTGCCGTTTCGTTGAGTAGGTAGACCATGGTGCTTTCGTCGTGCTCTTTTGCGAGATATCTTTCCGATCTCATGGTGCCTCGTTCTGCTCGAAGAGGCTGAGATGTGTAAATGAATCGTTGACGCGAGAGAGAAGGAGAGATGGGCACCTTCGAAAAGTCCTTGGGACAGAAACGAGGCTTTGGCTGCTTTGTACTCTCATCAACACGAGATATTTGCTTTCGTGATCAGATGCAAGTGTTTTCCATACGTCTAGATGAATCTGACTCAGCGCGATGGAGGCAGCGAAAGTCGATTTTCAAAATAAAACGCGGGCGTGGAAGTGGGGTTTAAATAGAAGAATGTCGTTGGAGACCATCACTGATATGAAAGCATCTCCTCGACAGAAAGGAGGCTGCTGTAGAGTTGACCTGAGCAGGGTCTTCGTTCGACATATGATTCGTCGGCGGATGTGTGGGCCAGCACCAGCTCGTGCGGATGTGTAGCCGTTTGCAACTTGATTCGTCGTCAACACTGCAACTTTCCGCTTGGGAATGAACGCCCTATGCGACCCTCCTTTTTAATCTAATCCTGTAGACGAAGTTTCCTGTCAAGTTAAAACTTGGTGCATGGGATGGAAACTGAATGTAGAGGCTATGTCCGAGCATGACAGGTCGTTGACTGTTAGATTCTTCAGTGAAGTGTTCATTTTGTTGTAGAGATATCACGTGCTATGCACTGTATACTAGAATGGCGTGTCAAGGAAATTGTGGAGCAGACAGGCTGGTGCGAGCAGCAATCAACCCGTTCAAGACGGTATACGAATGTACACCGCCTCGAACCCCCTGACGCATCCCGTGGCAACGTGGACGATAGTTCAAACTGCTGTCAATGTGAAACCTATCGATGAGTAGGGAACACATCCATACGCCGAAATGCTCTATCAGTCCGTATTTCTCTCTGTAGGGACTTGGCAAGACCCCAATTCCTTGAACCGCAGACATGTCATCTCGGAACTTGCAAGGTCATCGTCTCATGTCAAGTATTCCAATTGATTGGCATAAATAGTAAATTACGTCTCGCCATTCGTGGAAAACATACAGTCGCACAAAGTATGCACGTTCTAAATACCTTCGTTATTTATAACACCAAAACGGAAATAAAACGAGAACAACTTCGCACGGAAGGACGATAAAGTGCCTTCACTTGCGACTGCATTGGCGCTCTTTTCAGCAGTCTAAGCACTCGTCACGCACATGTCCAGCACCATGAACCGCAACGTCCGGCCAGAGAATGTCGAGTTCACCGTCAAAGTACGTACGGCTCTATAAATGACCTGTACGCCATCTCATGTAAAACGAATAGGCTGAGGAAGACCTCGTGCTCACAGGGCAGCAGCGGTCAATCGTACGTGTGCCAGCGAACAACATGTACTCTTGTCTGATGCAAAAAACACAACGCTTTTCCTCTCTCTTTCGGCACTACAGCAAGCACCACGGTCTCCCTCGTGAGTCCCTCGACTTTTTCTTTACGGTACACACCCACCTTTTTCCTCTTTTGACTTCTTCTCATGTCGCTTCATAGGATCGACTCGATGCAGAAGACTCTCCTGACTCTGTACACTTACAAAAGGTACGACTCAACTACATGTACCCACTAACACCGGAAGCTTAATTCACTCGTAGAACGACATTATCACTGTCCGTCGACGTACCTGCACTTCCGCCATGACGATGCCAGCGATTACAGACGATGACTACTTTACTGCTATGCGGCAACTTTATTTCGTACGTCCTGTATGTGCACTCAAAACCTCTACCAAGTGGTAAGCAATCGAATAGAGTGAAGAAGGAAGCGATGTAGTCTTGGAAGTCGGCCCGGAGAAAAAGGTTCTACGTGCCCATCGCCTCATTCTTTGCAGTCGTAGCGAAATCTTTCGTGCGATGCTCAAGCCAGGAAGTATGCGCGAAAGCGAGGATGGTGTCATTCGCATGGAAGACTGTAGTCCAGACATGGTGTCCAAGATGCTCGAATACATTTACTCGAACCGTGTCGCGGACATTGAAGATCTTACTTCCATCGTACGTCTCCTACTTGCTAGCTACCGGATCGTATAAACTAACTTGTCTGCTGTAGCAATTGGTGGATCTCTTGACATTAGCCGATCAGTACTTACTTCCAGCGCTGAAGCAACTATGTGAGGCTGCAGCAATGAAAGCTGTTGGCATTGGCAACGTTGGTCGCTTCTTGTCTGCAGCAGAGAACTTCCGGGCGATGTTTTTGAAAGACTATTGTATCACCTACGTCATGGAGCACTTGCAGGAGCTTATTGACGATGAAAACTTTAAAATGGAAGTGGAAGAGTGTCCGTCCATGGCGCTGACGATCCTTCGTGCATCGACCAAGTCATCCACAATATCCGTCGAGCCTCCAGTCTCGAAGAGGAGACGGCTGAATATGCCGTTTGATGACGACACATACTAGCTCTTGTCGTCGACTAGCCTATTTAAATCCTACGTTTCCTTTGCACGCTGTACTTTAACGTCGCAGTACACAATCAATGCAGTTTGCTTCTCAAAAAAGAATTTTAGTCTTCATGTGATTCAAATGCAAAGCTACCAAACTCGTCATTCCAGTCTCGATACAAGGCCAAGTCTTTCGACGATACGCTCGGTCGGACCTAGCTAACCATAAGACATGAGAAACAATATATAAAAGAGAAGACATACACTTCGAAGTGCAGAGTGGAAGTCGGGGAGTTCAATTGGTCGGACAGAATCTGCATCCATTGTGCGAATATCTGTGACGCTACGGATCGGACCCATGGCTGCTTCCGTGCACAGAGATCTCACGTCTGCTCCAGAGTAACCTACCAACTATACATCAGTGTCGTCCGTGTAATTGGAGATAGAGGAATATACCCTTGGTTTTATCTGCAATGGATTTGATGTCATCTTCGGATAAGTTGTGCTTGTTGTTCTTAAGCAGTCGAGCCGTGAGCTCCAGTCGAGGCTCGAGCGATGGTAGTGGGATGTACAGCCGTTTGACGAATCGTCGTCGAGCTGCTTCATCTAGTTCCTGAGGACGGTTCGTCGCGCCGACTACAAGGACAACGTCCGATGCTTTCGTACCAGCTCCATCCAACTGAACGAGGAACTCGGTCTTGATCCGTCGACTCGCCTCATTATCTTCCGAACTGCGTTGCGTCAAAAGCGAATCGATTTCGTCAATGAAGATCACGGAAGGCTGCTTGACAGACGCTACGGCGAACAACGTACGCACGAGTTTCTCTCCTTCTCCAATCCACTTACTTGTCAAGGAACTCGCGGAGATACTAAAGAACGTCGCACCAGACTGGTTTGCTATCGCCTTCCCGATCAGGGTTTTACCTGTTCCCGGTGGACCGAAGAGAAGAAGTCCTTTTGGCAGGGCACGTAAACCAGTGAAGATGTCTGGTCGAGCCATGGGCCAAATGACGAGCTCATTGACACATTTCTTTGCGAATGACAGTCCGGCAATGTCGTCGAAGGACACTGGGTCGCTGTTATCGACGATCTCCATCTCGATTTTACTTACCAGCTCTGGATCACAAGATTTTAATCGAGGATCGACGTCTTCTGCTGATGGATCAGTGTCTTCTTTCGTCTTTGATCGACTGGATGACTTTGTTGACTTAGATCCACCTACAGGAGACACAAACTTTCTTGATACGGCAGATGTGTCGAGATTGTACGCATCGGTAGGGTCATCATCATCAGAATGGCTTGGACCGAGTAAGACGTTGGCGTTTACAGGGTGATAGACCCCACGTTTTGGTTGTCCCATACTATTCCGCCGATTGGACTTCTTTGGTTCATCCTTTTCATCTTCATACCGACCATTCCGTCGATCCGTCTGATGTATAATATGTAAGTGGAAGGTGAAAGAGTGCATATACTAGTTGTAGTACCTGTAGCTGCTGTCCAGCTGTACGAAAAGGGTTTCCTTGTCCACGGTCGTTGCGATCATGTGCCGGTGTCGGATTCATACTTCGTCTAGGAGCCTTATGGACAGGCATTTCCTCGTCGTCCGAGTCTGTTCGAGGTGTCTTCTTTCGTAGTAAAGAGGCAAGAGAAGTTGGGTTGGACGCGACCGCATTTTCATCTTGTGCTGGACGTGATCGAGCAGGTTCTTCGCTCATACGAACGTGCTCATAAGGTTCGTTCTGCTTACTAGCTTGAATAGAGTGTGCCGTTACTTCCGTTGCAATTCCTGCTAAAGGATGTGTAGGTTTGGCTGTAGATGTCGAGCTAGATGATGGAAGCGGCTCGGAGGGTGGCTCTTTCGCAGTTAAAAAGTTAAATGGGAAAAAGGAAAAGGATAGTGGCTCGGGAACTTCTTCTGAAGCAGAGGTAACTTCGTCCGCTTGCTCTTGACTGTTTGTATGCTACGCACAACGTTTAACACTATTATCATACATAGTCATCCTCATACTGATATACCGGTTGTGATGCCGATGACGCAGTTATTTCTTCCTGTATACGATCAAGCGTGGCAACAGGTGCTCCCGACCATCGATGCCGATTCTTTTCACGAAGTTTACGTCGTCTTGCTAAGAGTTGCTCATCTAAACTTGACCCCGCGCTATCACGTTGCCTCTGTAGCTGCACTATAATATTCATTCCACAAGTAAGCAAGCAAATAAACCTAGATCAAATATATAAAGCAACACACTAGTCCCTCTACAACTCCACTATCTACTGTATCAATGCAAATGCTTTCACGTACCGTAGTTGGCGGTATGTCGGCGACGCAACAGCTTTGCTGTCCCTGTTTCAGGTGTCCCAAGACAGATTGCAGCATCCAAGTGGTTGATCAAGTCCCACTCTGTGTCCATATCAATGTCATCGTCTTTCATGCGCTTAGCATAAGCATCTTCATGTGCATGCGCCATGCCGGAAATTGGCGGCAACGTTTGTTGTCTCGATTTTGACCACTCCACTTCACTATTGTACAATTTCAATTTACTTTTTGTAAGTGTTAAACACTTTCGAGGAACAATTTACGGACACAAGTTGAGATGAGGTGTCTACGACCGTCTCGTCCCTTCTACAGAGCTTTTAACTGCTTCTACAGTGGTGGCAGGCTATATAGTCTATTTGGTGGTGGAAAGAAACCTACCTCTGGTCCTGTATTGACCCAATCCGATGGTTATGCGCTATTTCCAGAGGAGACACACTGCCTTCTAGGTGTGAATGGCAGTGGGAAGTCGAAGTTTCTGCAAGAATTGCAGCAGACGTCCACTGTATCTTCATCTGGAACACGCAAAACAGTGCATGTATCCCCAATCAGCTTGGACACGCATCGAGAATTCCTAAAAACGGATGGCGACAGAATTCTTGCAGATGTACTAGGCGGCGTGTCCTCCCCTGACACGAGAGACATCCTCGTACGCTTAGGCTTGTTTCCAATTTGGAAATCCAGAATTAGGCATCTGTCAACGGGTGAAATTCGAAAGGCGTTGCTCGCAAGAGAGCTACTAAGAAATCCTAAAGTCGACGTCTTGTTGCTTGATCAACCATTTGACGGATTGGATGTCAAGGCACGAGGACAATTACAGCATCTTCTGGAGCAAACTTCCAAGGGCTTTACGAGACTACTGGTGGATACTGGTGGAAAAAATCTTGCGAACGCATATAAAACGCAGTTAGTACTCGTTGTGAATCGCATCGAGCACGCCACATCCTCCAAATTTTTAACGCATGCTGTCTTTCTGCCAAAGTCTGAGAGTGAGGATGACACGTACGCTACAGATATTGTAGCGTATTCACCGCAAAAGAATATGCAGTTACAGATACAGGACTTTTTCGAACAAGAACAAAGTAAGAGTTGGGCTGGCAAACGAGCGATGAGCAGTTCAGAATTGACTGGTCTCGTCTCTTCTTTATATGCAGATGCAAGGGATACGTCCCGTCCTGCAGTCGAATTTGTTGGTCTGAGTATTGCTTATGGTGACCGTACACTTCTTGATGATCTCCATTTCAGTCGTTCTCGAAAGGAACATTGGGCATTATTAGGTCCGAATGGATCTGGTAAAAGTTCACTCATGCGTGTCTTGACGCAGATGCCTGGCCACGGACACATCGGTGGAGACATGTTTATAAATGGCATGAAGGCGGATGACACGGAGATCGACGGAATGGTTGAAATGGTATCAACGGATCAACATATCAAACTTCTAGAGCGTAGTCTCTCAGACACATCCTTAACTGCCAGTCGTCTTATCGAGGAGAAGGCTGCATCTGTTGAAAAGGCAGAAATTGCAAGTGATCTTTTCGCACTTGATACTAATCTCTTGTCTCGGTCGTTCACGTCATTGTCCAATGGAGAACAGCGCCTCGTCATGATCGCTCGAGCCATCGCCGCATGTCCAGAGGTGCTCGTCCTTGACGAAATTACGCACGGACTCGATCCTTATAATCGACAGCATGTTCTCCAAGTGATCAATACGATCGGTACGCATGCATCTCATGCCGTGCATTTGATCTTAATCACACATCATGACGATGAGATCGTTCCTTGCTTCCAAGATGTTTTCGAAATTCAAGACACGACATTGCACAAACGATAGAGGTTTAAAAAAGAAAACAAGTGTGTTGTTGCTCTCGTTTCTAATGTCTACTTGGCGTACGGACAGTCGACGCCGTTCATCTCGACATAGACCGACTTGAGCTGCGTCCACGAGTCGGCGCCGGCAAGTCCGTTCTCACGGCCGAGACCAGACTTCTTGTAGCCACCCCATGGTGTCTCCACGGGCGAAAGGTTGTAGTTGTTGATCCACGTCGTACCAGCCTGTAGATCGGCAATGACTCGGTGGGCACGCTGCAAGTCACGCGTGAAGACACCAGCAGAAAGACCGTAAATGGTGTCGTTGGCGCGCGCAACCACCTCCTCTTCATCATCAAATGGTAGGACCGTCATGACCATACCAAAGATCTCTTCCTTGACAATCGTCATCTCATCTTTGCAGTCGACAAAGATCGCTGGTGTCAAGAAGTATCCGTTTTTGAGCTCCTCCGACGGAACCACACGCTGTCCTCCCCCAGGTAATAGCGTTGCTCCTTCATCCTGACCGATCTGGATGTACTGCTGCACCTTTTCCATGTGCTTCTTGTGGACCATCGGTCCGATCTCCGTCGACTCGTCCAACGGATTGCCAATCTTCATCTTTAACGTACGCTCTTGCAACCTTTCGACGAACTTGTCAAAGATGTTGCGGTGGACGAACACACGCGTACCATTGGAGCAGACTTCTCCGGACGAGAACCAATTGGCCATCATGGCACCCGATACAGCTTCTTCAAGATCCGCATCTTCAAACACGAGCAAAGGCGATTTTCCACCCAACTCCATCGTCGCTTTCTTTAAATCCCTCGCAGCGGCTTCGTACACCTTTGTACCCGTGGCTTTGGATCCGGTGAATGACACCTTGGCGATTTTCTCATGCTCCGACAAGGCTTGGCCGGTGGATCCAGCACCCAGGACGACATTGAACACACCTTCTGGTACGCCAGCTTCCACAAGCGCTTCTCCAAACTTCAAAGCCGTCAACGGCGTCTCTTCCGACGGCTTAAAGACCATCGAGTTACCGAAAGCGAGAGCAGGTGCTGCTTTCCAAGCGGCGCTTTGCAACGGATAGTTCCAAGCACCGATGCCAGCCGTGACACCCAGCGGTTCACGACGAGTGTAAGCCCAGCTACCACCCGGCATGTCGAGCATCTGTCCTCCAACGGACGGCACGACACCACCATAGTAGTTGAGGCAGTCAGTGGCACTTAGGATGTCCGTCGTGGTCGTTTCAGCAATAGGGCGACCAGTGTCAATGGTCTCTAGCTTTGCAAGTTCATCCGTATTGGCCGTAAGAATGTCCGCAGCACGACGTAGGATAGCACCACGTTCCGTGGGCGAGTATTTCTTCCATTTGAGCTGTCCTTCGGCAGCAGCGTCGATGGCATCAGATACGGTCGAAGCGTCCGCTGGCGTGAACGTCGTTTCCGGCTTGTCCGTCCACGCGTTCATTAGCGTGATCGCCTCCGATGAGGATGCGGAAGCGACGTACTTGCCGCCAATGTAATTTTTCACAGTCCGAAGTGCTTTGCTCATGCTTAGTCGATGGTGAAAATGGAAAATGATCGAATCTTGTACTACTTTTGTGTACGTCTGGCCAGACGTCTCATAATATCACCCACTTTACGTGTTTAGTCCACCGTACTGCGTGTTGCAAGTCACGCAATGAATGGCGCTACTTTTTTCAGACTTGTATGCGTTTTACATGCCAATATGCAGAATAAAGTGAATATGAATGCAAGTTTTGATTGTCGACAAGTAAGATGGCACAGCGGACCATGGCAGCTTCTTCCGCTTCACAGGTACCTTTATGTCTCTTTCAATCGTCTGGGTAGATAGCTGATAGTAATGGTATGGATAGAATTCACTGGCGAGGATACAAGAGGAGAATCAGCGTCTACGAAAGGAATTGGGCGATGTGCAAATGCACAAGTCTTTGATTGAAGACAGTTTACGCAAGAAGGAAAATGAGATTTTCGATATGCATCTTTCTGTATGTACGCTCGAGTACGAATTGAATTCGCGGCAGCCTGCAGAAGGTCCTAAAGTTGAAACACTGCAAAGTCAGCTCAACTTTGCTACCAACCAACTGACGGAAGCCAAGCGAGATAATCGATTGTTAAAGGCACAGGTGCAAAAGGAAAAAGCTTTGAGATCGGAGAGTAATAGGCAGAAGGCACAGGAAAAGTTGCGGTCGAGAAAGCGAAAAGCGACTTCCAGTGCAGACATAAGCTCAACCCAAGCACCATCTCAAGCATCGTCCGAAATACCGACACTAGGAACGCAACGTCCTCCTCAGTCACAGCTTCACTCTACAGCTACTGCGTCACAGGAAAAAGAACAAGACAGTCACTTTGATGAGGTATTCTACTATTACATCATTCATCAGTTTCCGTCTAACGGTAGGGTGACAGGAGAATGCTCGAGTGATTGCAAGTCTGCTAAGCAGTCCATCGCATGATCTGCTGACCTTACTATGTGGTCAAGACGAAAACAAGAGTGCTGACCCCACACCGCTATCTTCCAACCGACAGGAGATGCTACTGCACTCGTTTGCCTCGACAGAAGCGTCCATGAGCTTTGCCAATTCATCCAGGTACGATACTCGACATGAAAGCACGCTCGGCACTAGTCGTGGCATGAATGATTCTTCCATCCAGGAGTCTGTAGAGCAGAACTCGTCCATGTTTCTATCTCAGAGCATACCACAGCACCCTTCCAACGTCCAGTCTTCTTTACAGAAACTACAAACTATATCTCCACCTGCGCGTTCTCGTTTCATGGACAAACAATCAAAGTCTCTCTTCTTCATTCTAGGCGACATGGCAGGAGGTGGTGTCAAAGCAACAGCTCTCTTGCCGATTTTGACAGCGTACTTGGAAGTGGAGAATGATGCCGACGCGGTTATAATCGCCACAGTGACACGTCTACTTTCCTCTTTAATCTCTGAATGTGAATGCGTTCGAAGTTTCTTGCTCCAGAAGGCTGGGTCATACGTCCATCGAGGCATTCATCGTCGACATCGGTCAGGGATCTTCACAAACCAACGCCACATCTCAGTCACATCAGCTCGTCAAGACATTCTTGTCCACAACGATGACATGAGCTTTATGGATGAAGCTATTGTGTCGAAAGACCGCGCACACTTGCGTGAACGACTTCACGCAGCTCTTGGGAGTGCTCTTCGTCGACACGTGAAGAGCTCACCTATCGTCGTAGAAAATATTCTGATGGTCATTCGGAATCTTGTGGAGCACAGTCCTACGTGGTATGAACAGGCAGACTTGCATTGGATCCTTGGAGACCATCTACTTGAAACGGTACTTATGTGTGATCCAAAACTTGGACTCGGTATCCAAGTGGAAGCCATTGGTCTTTTGCATGGGTTACTACGCTGTTCGTGGATGGTGTCGAAAGTCACTAGTACCTGCACACGCTCCGACTTGCTGCATGCCATTGTCAAGTTACTTGATCACACAGTTGCGTCTTTGGCTAATGGAGATTTCATGCTACTACGTCAGGCACAGAAGCAAGCTTTGAGCGTTTTGCATGCTTTCGTCAAAGCGGATGGAGAGCAAGGCGTGCGCTTTATCATCCAGCGGACGCCAGGACTCGTGAAGCGGGTCGTGAGATTCATTGAAAAGGAGACAAGGGAGATGGATGCTCTATCTGTGGGTGCGGACGGCGGGATGGCGTACCAACTAGTAGCTACTGCGGTAGAGTTATTAGTAGCAGTTGAACCCCATGTCGAGCTCGAAGCGACACTTCACGATACTAAATTAATCACTGCCTTGCGGTCTCTCGCACATAAACTCCATCGAATGGAAGATGACGATAAGAAGCATTGGCAGTGGATGGGAAAAGAGTTGGAACGAGCGTTGCATTAAGAATGAAAGTTGCTTTGAAACGAGATGGTCGTCTATGCATTTGCAGTTTGGATCAGGTGACGCTACCACCTGTCGTTATTCCTGTTGTCACAACCAACGACGTGGGTGAGACCTGCAGGACGAGTTGTAGACGACATTTTTCCATACCCAGCACTGGCTCCACTTGTCTTTACGGCAAATTTTGGGCAAAGACGAAGAAATAAGAGAGGATGGGACGAACGTGGAGGTTGGCGTTCTTCGCTAGCATGCTGCTTTTTGCTGCCATTAGAAATGCGAGTGGACAGTCAGGTAGGCGCATGTATCTTTATTGGGCGTTTTGGCATGGATGTGAACTCACCGAGTACATGATGCAGACTGCTTCGACCTACCCGTCTTGGTGTTCTCGAATTTGCCAGCGGAAAGCTCCGAGACAGCTTCTATCCAAGTGATGTATCAAAACAGTAGCGAACGGAATTGTTTTACCAGTAGCTTGTACATGACCGGACCCTTGGCTACGATCTCTAAAAGTAAAGTCGAGTCCGAGGAACTGCTATTGCGTTTTAATTCCACTACTGCCCTCTTGGATCTACCACCAAGCACTTCGTTCGTTCTGGAGAACCTTGGCAACGTGGACGATAGTTTAATTCGAGAGTCATTCAGCCAACAACTTTTCCGTAAGGCTGGACACTTTGCTCCACAGAACCAGCATGTGCTGGTATTCACCTCCGACGGCAATGATCACCCGCAATACCACGGACTATTTCTAATCTCCCAGGGAATCTCCTTTGCGTCTGAAAACGCGTTGAACCTCGACGTCCTGGATAATACTTGTCAAGACGACGAATTGAGTGGCGGATGGGCTTGGCGATTTCCGTCATCTCCTTCCGATATTGGATATTCTGCCAACGTACTTCAGGACAAATATGAAGCCATGTTCGGTGGCAAGTCTCGCCCGATCATGCTGCACCCACCGCCTTCGATGTTGACCCAGACGATGCGAAACTACTTTGTCGATGCACGCACAGGACCATTGCCTCAGCTCTATCGGTTCCTGTACGACAACATGACAAGTCCAGATGATATTGACCGTCACCTCGATCTGCTTTCCTTTGCAGACTTTTTCCTCCTCTCTGAGCTTGCCAATAATCCATCTTCATATCAATCAGGTAGCTACTTTTATAAAAATCGAGGAACACCGATTCAAATCGGATCGCACCATCATTGGGGACGCTTTTATCCAAAGCAGAACGTCAAAGACCAAAGTTGGCAATACCAGCAATCGATCTTTTGGAAACGATTGACTTGTAACTACCGATTCGCCGCCTTTGTGCAGCAACGGTGGGCTGAGTTGAGGCAGGACAAGTGGAGTGATCAAGAATTAAGTCAGGACATTACTCGCATGACTCGAGTACTTCGTCAAGGCTTAAACCATACTGGTATTCATTCAAATGATTCGAATATCGAGGCAGAAATCTTGCTTCACAGATCCAATTTGGACGAGGGTATCGATGAACTTCTACAAGCAGTAGCTAGTAGAGTAGCGTGGATCGACAGTCATATTGCTAAACTCTTTCGGTCACTCAACAGCGACACGTGTGGTTCAGCTGGAGCACTACCGCGCTTCAACTGTGCGCACAAAAGCGATGATGATGGATGTCTGTATAATCCAAAAGCATATGCCTTGTCAGTGCGACCTGCTACCTTGCATACTGCTTCATTCCAGTCAACATGCTCTAGCCATGCTGAAAAGGGTGCGCTAGAAGCTGCTTCGATCGACTCGTGCTGGATGCCAATCGCTGATTATCTCCAGAACAGCGCATTGACTCCATTCTGTTCCGGCCATGGATCTTGTCCACCAGGTCCGAATGCCATCTGCGTCTGCTCCAATAAAAGCTCACTAGCCGACTGTAGTGCAGTAGACAGCTATGATGATGCGAATGAAACTCATCCAACTGCTGAGCACGAGTCCATGCAACCAGTGAAGGAAGACATGGCACCAGACTGGTCGTTTTTCCTCATCATAGCAGGAGCATTTGGCGTGTCTGTACTCATTTCCCAGCAACGTCGACAACGTATCGAGGAACGGAATCGCGTGGAAATGGATCGACAAAATCGCAGACGTGATCGACGTCGAGCACGGGCTGCTCAATACGGGACCATGTAGCTTCCTTCTTGTATACAACGAAATCCAATGCACAAACTTTTTTACATGATACTATTGTTCATGCGTTTTTATCTACACGAGTACGACTTCCATCTTCCGTTCACTCTCGGTTTCATCCAGCGAGCCACTACTCCTCCGTCGCATCGGGTGTCTATCAAAAGGATCTTCTTCCGACTCGAAAATCGTGTCTTCATCTTCACTATGCTTGGCAACAGGAGCATACTTTACATCCTTTTGGATCGTATCCAGGTCACCCTCACCAACCTTGTCATCCCCACTGTGATAGTTTTTAATGACAGAGTACGTGATCATCCCCGTGGTTGCGACGATGAGTCCAGCAATATTAATCGGGAGCAAGATATCGTTAAAGACGAGGACGGCCAAGAGTACTTGAGTGACATCTTTGAAACTACCAGCGATACCGAGCGATAGAGCAGACGTCTTTTTGACAAGTGCAATCTCCACGAAGATCAGACCAAAGGCGAGTGTACCACTGAATACAATGGAAGCGATACACACGGCGAATAATTCTCCATCATGGAGAAATTTGGATCCGATCAGACTAGGGCCGTCTAGAACAGCAGCTATTGGCACGAGGCCTAGTGCACTCGCTGGAGCAATGTAATAGACGACCGCAAGGATCCGGTAGGAAGTCGATAAGGAGTCATTCTTGGGCAGTTGTTGGAGTAGAGATTGAGTGAGTACCCACCGCAAGGAGCCTAGCATCGCTGCAATCAGTACCATCGAAAACCCTTTTAAACTAAACTGTGTCGATCCGTAGCTAGTTAATGCGATTCCAACGGAAATCAATACGACAACCGACGTGAGTCTCCAGGATGGATCTTGATGGCCAAGTGTAAAGGAGAAAAGCAAGTTCCTATTCGATCTTTAATATGAGTTCATGATATGTTTATGGAGAGTATGTACCAGACATTGGTGCTGGATTTCGTGATGGTGTAGAGAGTCACCGTGATGAATAGAAACGAGAGGTTTGAAAGCATGATATCAAGAGCAGTGCTCAGTCCAATTGGTACAGCTAATCTCCAGTAAGTCTTTGTCGGAAGAGGATCGATCGGTGATGACCACCATGCTAGTCGAGATAAGATCCATTTGAGCATCATGTGCAAGCAAGTGACTGTCGTGGCATATGGAAACCCTCCACCGGCCCACACACCAAAGAACCATTTGTTAAACAGTGTCATACTGATACTGATGCTGTACCAAAGCACGATCAGGTGTGCGACATCAAGGGCTAGCTGCAGCTTCGCGTGGCTCTGTTTATCCACGACTCGTGATGCAACTTTCAGTGCAAACGATAGTGTCAAGAAGGAGCAGCCCATGATGACGAGCGCTTCTGTTTTGTCCGTAGGTGCATGGAGCTCATCCTCGGCGCTCGATGCGTCGAGCATGCCCATATCACTCGGGCGTTCAATAGTTGCAGTTGTGTTTTAGCAACAGATTCGTTGCAATCTAGGAATTCATCGCCTGTCCATCCTGAAAGGTCGTTAGCTCGTGACGCTGATTGCGTGGTACGGAGTTCATGAGCGAGGACTAGGAGTATCCGATCTGGAATGCATAGTCTCTACTTGAACTTGACGCAGCTGATGATCATAAGCTCAAGATACATTCGCGTGCCTTTACGTACGTATCCATTCTCGAACTTGTTCGTCCTCTACCTTCAACATGAAAGGGTCTGCTCAGCAGAAGGCGGACTCACGTACCTCTGGAAAATGCATGTCGACGGATTATTTCTGGCGATACGTGCGCGAATGTGTGTCGTATTCGCTCGCAGTGTTCCAAGAATAAATAACTGATAAAATCAAGTGGCCAGTGCCTTAAATTCTTGTGCGAGTTGAAAGTTGTCGCAACGTCTTGCCTCTGGTCGTAGCCATTTTCGCTTTCTGGGTTCTTTACGTCAGCCTCCAGTACCAACTCGGATCGTTTCGTTGTTGGGTTAGCACCTCTGGATTTCCTTTACTACCATAATCAAATTTGCCGATAAGAGCTTGCACGAAAATGCCTGCAGCCTACCCAACACCAGCAGGATCACGACGATATGGCCGTATACCTGCTCGAAACGACATTATCCATCGAACCAAATGCGTACCCGTCGGCGATATGCTAAAAACGTCTTCTGATAATCTACTCCCACTCGAGCTTCGTATCCTTTCACCGACAATGATAAATGGTCGAGCAGTCTACACATGCCAAGTCACAAGTCGACAGACCGGGCAAGAGTTTCAAGTACATCACCACTACTCCGATTTTCGAAATTTTGCGCTCCAAATCCAAGAAGACTGGACTTGCCATGAATTCATGAGATGCAATGGAGCTTGTGAAGCGATCCAAGACTTTCTCCGACTCGAGTTTCCATCCCGACTATGGGTTCTTTCCAATACACGTGGGATGCTCCGAAGACGCCGTCAGTCATTAGAGCAAGTTTTTACAAATTTACTTCGCATCGTCCTGCGATTTGGAAACACAATGATGTGTCTTCATGCTCGTCAACACCTGCCGACCAACCTCTTTGATTTCCTGGGCGTCACAGAAAGCCAATGCCAGCGATCACTAGTAGAGACTTACATCGATGGCATTCAACCAAAGATTAGAGCAAGCTCTATTTCAAATGCATCCACCGTATCTGCCACGATCGACTTACCAACCTCGAACCAAACGAATATGGACTGCCACAACGACACTTGTGTCGTCTGCTACGACAATCTAGAAGACGAAAACGACGTCGTCACGACCTTGAAGTGCGGTCATGCTTTCCATCGTAGCTGTGTTTTCGAATGGCTTAAGCTCAATCTCCACTGTCCAATCTGCCGAGTCCCTGTTGTGCATTCTCTCGTCGCCGTATGCTGCCGTCCTCGAGGCCGGATTATCTGGTGGCTGGATGACTATGAAAAGAGCTTGCTAGACTTTGAATTAAAACAAGTAAACTAGTTCATTATTCGCAACGAGTACTTGCATTGGACTAATTCGTTTCGTCCTTATGATTCTTCAAAATGACTTCAATTTTATCTGCGAGCTCCACTGCTGACGGTCGCTGCGCCGGATTATGCTGCCACGCATCTCTCACGACATCCTGCATCTCCTTTGGAAAGCTTTCCATCTCATCCACAGGAGGTCGCATTCCCTTTTGCACAGCTTCATACACGTCAGTTCGTGCCATGTCTTCAAACGGTTTATTACGCGATCCGATGGACCAGATCACGACGGCGACACTGTATACATCGAGTTTCTCATCCAGAGGCTGGAATGCAAACTCTTCTGGAGACCTCCACTTGCCTTTTGCCACCGGTGTGATCGGATGACACTTTGGGCCAGTGTACAACCCGTCTGGACTACGTCGAGGACCCGCATATTTGAGTCTGTTAAAGTCGTTTAGCAGCAAACGCCCGTTGGCATCCACGAGAAACTGTCTTGGCTGGAGATCTGTGTGGGTGAACGGACCTCCTTTGGCTGCATGTAGCTGTGCAACACCCTTTGCAGCGTCCAAGGCAAGTTCCAAGGATCTTCGAGGTGAAATTTCTACCTGGCTTTCAAATAAGAGGTCGTCTAAATTAGTCGGAACGTAGTCGACGACGACTGTGGTATTGCACCACCCAACGAGTGACACGATGTTTGGTGCGTCTCGAATGCTAAAGGTGGCTGCAGCCTCTTGAACGTGTCTTGGAAGGATGTCCGTACGATTAAGCAAGTGGTCCTTGACTTTCTTAATAGCAATCTCTCTCCCTATTTTAATATACTTGAGTACCACTTCGTACATAATTTGGATAGAGGATCGTACCTTGCCACTTCGAGTGATAAACTTCTCGCCAAAAGCCTTCTCCAAGATATTCGCCTAAAGCGAGTTCATCGATGTTATCACAATTGATATCCAACTCTTCTGGCTTGAACATGCTAACGACATTCGCAAAATCGCATCCTTTCTATCCTCCACTACGTTATGCTGCATTGAGTAATCATAAAAGCAGTAAATCGTACCTGTTTCTTATACGTCTCCGGTTTTAAGAACCACGGAAGCTCGCTAGTTTTCTTCATAACCTTCTCGGGCTTCTTTCGTAGTTTGGGTGATTCCTGAGGCTGGATGAAAGCTGGGTTCGATGCAGTGGCATGCCCATCACCGGACTTGAGCAGCGATAGAAGACCTTCATCCCGGTGTTGCACGATCACCGTGAGCATAGACAGGTTCCAACCCAGTAGCAGCAAGATTGCAGCTGCAGCGCATTTCCCAAGTACGTTCAGTCGAGTATCGTACTCCCGTCCTCGCCGCGACATCCTGCTCCTTCGACCTCCACGTGATATGGCTTCACAATCCCTTATCCAATCGCCGGGAATTAAAAGTCGATTTTCTACCAATCCTCATCCGGAAGAGCAAGAAAAGCGAAAGATTGATCGTCATGCTATCACTGCCGCCTTACGACTTACGCATTCGCCATCATTCGAACCAAGCGACGCCTTCTTTATCTCAACTTGTTGCTGAAAGAGAGTATCGAGGAAATGGCGAGCAAATAGGTCGACGTATGCACGGTCACGGTGCAATGATTCGTCGCCTGCGATGCGAAGCGGTCTTGGACGGCCATGCTGGATGTGTCAACCATCTTTGTTGGAATCAAAACGGTACGCTCTTAGCGTCAGGCTCTGACGACCAAAAGCTAGTTGTCTGGGACTACGCCACCTGTAAACAACGTGATACGATCAACACAGGTCATCATCTCAACATCTTCGCGACGTGCTTTGTGCCTGGATCAGACGACCATGTCATTGCGTCGGGTGCAATGGACAACGAAGTTCGCATCCACTACGCTCCTTTCCGAGACGACAGTACGCGAGTGTTCAACGCACATTATGGTCGCGTGAAAGACATCGGGAGTCATCCAGCTCTTCCAAACATCTTTTACAGCGTCGGTGAAGACGCGCAAGTGTGTCAATTCGACCTCCGATCACTACCGACTGGACGTAATGCTACAGATAGTTCTGGTATGGTGATCAATTTAGGCAAAAGCAGACAAGGTCGAAGTGTGCGTGGAATGGCCATGGACATGCATCCACTCGATCCGACAAAGATAGCCGTTGCGTGTGGAGACTTTTACACACGCTTGTACGACCGCCGGATGCTTCGTATCTCCAATTATACATCCGATATGAGTCGATTACGAAGATCGAGTGCTTCTCAAGAAGAGCTGAGTGAAGCAACACAACCTGTAGAGGTGTTTGCTCCTCCTCATCTACATTACGACATGTATAATGACGAGACCATCAAACGTGATCATGACCGATGTCATGGCACAAGTATCTCGTTTAATAAAGACGGGACGGAACTGCTCGCAAACTACCATAGTGACCACATCTACTTGTATCGCGTGAATGGCGGTCCAAAGCTCGAAGACCAAGACTTTACGACGAACCATCGAGGGTTGGTTCCATTCTGGAAGTATGGCAAACGCATGGATGAGAACAGTCTGTACGCACATCTATCCTCGCAAGAGGTACAGACTTGCTATCAACGTGGGATGGAAGCTTTTGAAAGTACCCGCATCTCCGATGCGATTGCTTATTTCAATAAAGCATGCAGTGCTAAAGTCTTTGGCGATATGGACGTGTCTTTCCAACGAGATGTCTATCATCAATGTGCCAAAGCTTACTTACAACGCGCTTGGAATGCAGATGTATACCTCGCTTGTGTCTATTGCAAACGTGCTTTGGTCATTAGTAGATACGACCGACTCGTGTATTTGACGTACATCGAGGCGTTGAATAAAGATAAACGCACGACGCAGAGCATTCGTTGTGCTAGGGCTTATGCCGAAGGGTTTCCAGAACATGCAGACGATGTAGAAGAGTACATTCAATCGAGTGATCCGGAGCCACGACAGCAGACGGCAGAGGATGAGGAGGACAATGACGATGACGATGACGATGAGCAAGAGGAAGAGGAAGAGGAAGAGGAAGAGGAAGAGGAAGAAGAGAATATTCATGATGAAGACTCGTCCGATGGAGAGTATGAGATGGCGGAAGATGTGGTCTTGCCGGAGAGAGACGATGGATTCTACGATGGACATCAAATGGGAGAAGACTTGTTACCGAATACGAACGTCTTGAAGCGGTATATGGGCTATTGCAACGTCCAGACAGATATCAAGGAAGCAAACTTCTTTGGTCGAAACGACGAGTTTATCGTCGCTGGAAGTGATGACGGACGTGCGATCATCTGGGATAAGAAGACTGGACAAGTGATCTCGGCGTTGCATGCAGACGAAGATATCGTGAATTGTGTCCGGCCTCATCCAACTGATGCGTGTTTGGCGACGAGTGGTATTGAAAACGTTGTACGACTATGGAAACCGACAGCTGGTGAGGATATGACTCCAAGTAGAGACGAACTGGACGAGATGGTGGAGCGGAATCAATCACAGATGGGTGATGAGCTCGGAGGCTACTTCGGTAGCATCAATCCGAATCTCGTGCGTCTTATATTTGAAGGCGGAGAAGGTGAAGAGCGAGTACAATGTCCGACGCAATGAAATGTTTTTATATGAAACTAAGTATACTTCTTCAACATAACTTCAGCATACTATTATGTACATAAAACCTACTAATTAGCGCAAAACGCTATTAATTCATACTAAATTTGAATGGCTGCGCGTCGAGGCCGCTCGCGCCATTCGAGTTCATTTTCGAATTGACCAGCAAGGTAGCTAGTGCCTCACTTGTATGCGATGAAGACATCTATTAGAAATATTGTCAGATTAGAGTTGCTGAACAGGGGTAGTAGCCTGGTTGTCGAAAACTCTAATTCGGAGCATACTATACGTTTGTAGGAGGGAATGACGAGATTTATATAACTTACCATCTTTCGGGGCTGAGCCATTCCACCGGCGCTGATGGATATCTTGTATCACGGACCCTTAGAAGAAACCAATACACTGTTTACGATTTTATCATGTATTTGTTTGTGGCAATTCCTTCGCCTTATGAAAGTCTACTGCATCTAATCGGCAGCACCCGAGTATCCGTTCCGGTAACTCGTCTTCACACTCTCCTTGCAACACGAACGAAACGTCCACGACTAGTTGAGGGCACTTGTCCAGCATCAAGTGGATTCCTCGCCTAGCAATGTATGAGAACTGATGGACATCGACAACCACCTCGGTCGTCTTTTGACCAGTCTCCCCTTCCACGTGATAGATTCGATGCTGAGGTCTCGTCAGCACAGGCGTGGCATTATGACTCGTAAGCAGTCTCTTCGACATCCCTGATAAACCACACTCATCTTGGTTCGTGACTTGTGCAATGACTTTAAACCGGTCGGTCAATGACGTATCTTTCCCAGCATGCACAAACTTTTTAAAAAGCTTCAGCTCCGGTGTCTTTGGATCCTCCAGCTCTGCACAGATATCCTCCGGGATGCGCCAATACAACATGATACTGTACCCTTCACCGTCACTATCGCTATCACTCCACATACTCGGACCGTACGACGGCAGCTGAGCATTGATGATAAAAAGTCGAGACTGCTGCAATTCCACTGGTAGTTCCATGCGCTGACTAAGTAGATCGACCTTTCTACTAGTCTTAAAGATATCTGCGCCAAGGAACTCGAACAGTGCTTCCGAAGACTTTTGCTTCTTCCTCGATTTCTTGTAATCGAGGCTGCGGACGTGGAAGGTGGTTCCTTCCGCATTCGACCACGCGTGCTGCACGCCACTTTTACGTCCGTCTTTCGTGCTCTCCGTTTGATCCATCGAGCTTTTCATGGTGAACTTGGCTACGTCCAAACCGATGGCGACAGGATCTTCCTTCTCCTCCTCTTTCCGGTGGAGACAGCACGACGACGGGTCGACGCAGTCCGCAGCAGACGGATTGGCTGCACCGACAGCAGAACTCTTCTTCTGACAAGTACAGCACTTGCAAACAGCAGTATCAGTCCATCCAGGAGGGTGATAGACTGCAAAGACGAATGCTGCCGTCACGACGAGGCACACGAAGAGCTTACTAAGGATAGTCTGGTCATCAAAGAACTGCACTGCGATCGCATTCACCAAGAATCCTGCAATAAAACACTGCTGTGGTCCGTCCAACGTAAAGTGAAGTCGGAACCTAGCAGTAGGCGACACTGAAGAAGAGTAAAACGTAATGGACGGACGCCTTTCTAACGTCGGCCTACTCTCCTTGTCATCTTCACTCGCACTACTGCTAGGCACACGTGATATGGGCACTTCGTGCATCCGCTCTTCCCTCTTCTTTTGCAACTGTTCTTTAAAAAGCTGTTGGTGTGGCACAGCAGGAGTCGCTTCTCCTGAATCCAAATGCTTGCGATTAATCGCCTCTGCTATGGCAGTTGTCCACAGGTTAAAGTCGTGTTCATTCTCCGCACAGAGTTTGTACTTGACACCTCGTTTCGAGTCAAAGTCTTTCAGCGACAGTGTCGACACTTGAAAGAAAAAGTCGGTCGGTGCATTTCGTGCCAAGGATTTTTCAAACAAGAGCGACACACTTTTCTGGTTCAAGTCCATCTCGTCACGAAACCAATGATGGGATGTGTTCACGTACAAGAGACCATGGGACTTTCGTCGCATCTCCTCCGTCGTCGCTTTCGCTTCCTTCTTCTCGGACATTTCGTGAGACTGCACGTCCGGATCGTCATCAGATGATGAACTGTTCTCTCTTTCAACTTGTCCAGTCGGTTGCGTCTTCATCTTGTCAGGTGAATTGACGTCATCCATATGAACAATGTTACCTCGAGGTGTCCTACTAATGTGTTCCGCCGGATTATGACGGTAGTACGACAGCATACCACGTTGTCGATCCAAGACAAACCATCGACGGTTCCACGACCTCTTCGAAAACTTGCCGTCACTTACTTTATGTAAGTATCCACAGACGTAGTCTCGATTGGCCTGCGACTCGTTTGAAAACAAGAAACCAGCGGCTAATAGCTGTGACGATGTCGTTGGATGCTGCACTGGCGGTGCGGAAGAGTGTAGTAGATGTCGCCCAGCACTTCCAACTTTACCGACTGCTTTGCCAATATTCTTGCCAACTTTCTGCACACCACTCGTGCGTCGACCTTTATCTTTCATCTTCGAAGGGTCTTGTGGAAAGACAGAAGTCGACTTGTTCGCATCGGCATGCTCCCCTGTTTGGGAATCCAAACTCGAAGACCGACGGGCACGAGCCTCTTGGCCCTCCACGGCATGTATCGGACTATCACCAGGCGCTGAGATCTCATCCGAGTCGTACAAGTCGTCCGAGTCTTCACCACTGTCTTCACCGCCAAGAAACTCAAAGCTTGCAAATGCACTCTGGGACATTGCATCCTTGCCTTCTCGAAAGGATGGACTGTTCTTGAACGGATCTCTATGGTTTTAGTAAGTACATGCCGTGATGGATGAGATGGAGTCGCTTACACGTCTGAGCCGGTGCTGTTTCGACGGTTCTGGTATCGAGGACTTGATGGAGCTGGCGAAGGAGGAAATTTTGACACAATGAACTATCCAGAGATGACATTAAGAGCGAGGATGACGACAAGGGTGAGAGTATGGTACATTCATGGCAACCGAGTACTGATGAACCCAAATGACAAAGTCTGTGTACGTGAGCAAGTCGTCTTCTTTGGACGACTGCTCGTCAAACGCATCATACAGTTTCTATATTATAAAGCTAAGTACATGATGGATTGGCATATATATATACTACGAGTACCTTGGGGACATTGTTAAACTGCTTCGCATACTGCAATAACGCAGTGTAATTCGTCTTTGAAATTGCAGGCTCTCCATTTCTACAGAATTTGTCGTATTAGATGATAATTGTGATAGGATCCAGATAAATAAATATACCTTTCAGAGCCAAAAGCAATGCTGTACATGGAAAAGAGATAGTGCAGTCGGTCTTCTGTATTCCCACTATCATTCTGATTAGGTAGGGTGTTCTGCTATATCAAATAATGAAGTGTACGCGTAGGTCCTCGCTAAAACGGTAGTGAACAATTCAACCGGGATGTACTCGCTTTTCGACTTTTCAAAGTGCTCCATCGTTGCATCTGCAGTATGCATTTTCCATTGCGTAGTGCATCTCGTTAGTACTGTGCTACTATAGAGTATCTTTGATTCTATCTACCTCCAAAGAGTCCTCGTAAAAGCTTCGACGAGACAAGATCAGCCTTCCGAGCAGCATACCGTCCATCTTTCTCCGTCACAGCATCACTCTACCACCCGACATCAATACAACATCTCATAATTCATCTCATAAAGCTCTTTATCACCTTAAAAGTAAGCCATGCCACCGTAAATTCACTACTGTCGACTGCAAATCGACGATTATACCACACAAGTCCATAATAGCAATGAGTACGATCATTTAAAAGGGGTCCATATGCATTCGAGTAAGAGGATTTAATTACAATGGCGGTAGAAAGGTCGAGGGGAGGATGCGACGACTCCCATATCTCAATATGGTCAGTGCCCTTTTACGTTGTGAATGAACTCTTTTTATCAAGAAGATGCTTAAAACCATTAATTCGGAATAGAATTGCTACCTGGGTTACTACTACGCCCAGCACCTCGAAGCATACGCTCTTCTTACTCGTCCTACCTATGGATGATAGATACGCACTTTTGCATCACGGGATGCAGTCCAGATACGATTTGTGCGCAGGCCGACAGACACGTCGCGAATGGCTTCGTACACTGGTCCAGTAAGTGTCTTGCGAATGCCTCCTTGCTTGTCCTCTGGATTATATAGAGACCGATTCCAATTGCAAACGCTTCCATCACCATGAGCTGTCCAGACCATCCCATCGCCATCACTTGGAGTGATAGAATGGATAGAGGCTGCACTACGAGAGACGCATTGCACAGGAGATCTACAGACAGCGTGAGTGTTGGACGCTGTAAAGAGATGAGAGCACGTACGACGCATGACGGAGATCCCAAGCACTCAATATGCCATTTTCGCTACCTGTGAAGATCAGGTGCTGGTTACCACTTGCAATGCTAGCAATGGAGTCTGTTCCTGGCAGTCGCAAAATCTTTTCACGCGACCGAATATCGATACCAACAGCTTCGCCTCTGGAAGTACCCACAAACGCGACCTTACCTTCCGTTTCAGCTTCTGATGCATCCTTTTGCGCATCATTTTCAGACGCAATCAGATAACCAGAGTCAGATAGTACAGTCATGCATTGAAGTGCATCGCCTTCAGCCCACGATGCCACTACGCTCTGGTCACCCACGTTCCATAGATGCATATATCCATCGTTCGCACATGCTGTCAAACACTTTAGTACTCATTTGTTGTAAATACAAAAGCATGCTTACACAAAACATTTCGGCCGCGACCTAGGATCGCAAGGTCCGAGATACCGCCACGATGGCCTTTCAAGGTAGCTGCACAAGTTCCGTTTTCAGCACTCCAAACGCGGAGAGTGAAATCCAATGAGCCAGATAGTAAAACTTTAGAGCTAGGAAAGAATGACAGGCTGCTGATATCAAGCAAGTGTCCTTTTAATGGACGCAAGTGAGGTTCCGTCGAAGCTGCATCAGATCCATGGGATGGTGTCATTGCATCGAAAATAGCTGCAAAGCCATTATTTCCTCCAATGGCAGAAAACCGCTCATCCTTTGATAGAGCTAGTGCATGCAGCTGAGAAGTGTGGCTGGATAAATCAATGCAGTCAGTCGGAGCCTGGAAGTCCGTGCCGATTGTGCAGGTCTCGGCAGCACCATCCGCTTTTACGTCCGCAGAGAGCGCAACTGAATTACCATCTTCACTGCGTCTCGATACCAACACATTCACATGTTCTTTCGTGTCTGTATTATGCGTAGAGAATTCATGCGGAAGCTGGTCAGACAGACTCAGCTCCAGATGGGTGGAAGTGCTTGTCGTAGCCCGAGCTGATTGGGTCTCCTCGACCCATTCCACTTGTCTGCGTGATACATCCACCCAACATGCTTCACCTGACGGAGTACTTTCCCAATCAGGTTGCAGATGCAGATAGTATGGCTGCATTCTTACTCTTCCGACGCGAATCCAACTCTTGTTGTTTATCTTTGTGTCAGCCAGAATCAGTCGATATTCCACCAATCAAAACACGAGGAATGGCGCGAAGTAGATATATATGCAACGTGGCAAAAGGACGATGAGGATGAAGAGCTACCTGGCGCTGGTTCTAGTAATAGCACTAGCTCTACCATTTGCATGGGCAGACTACGGACCGAAAGGCGCAGTCGTTGTACTTGATGAAAAGAACTTTGAAAAAGAAGTGCTTGAAAGCAATGACTATTGGATCGTCGAGTTCTATGCTCCATGGTATTTGCTTTTAGCTAAAGACATTGCTAGCAACTTTCTTATCTAGAATGTTATAGGTGTGGTCATTGCAAGAAGTTAGAGCCTGAATATAAGAAGGCTGCAAAAGCACTGAAGGAACATGTGCGACTACCAATGCTGATACGAAATCACCAGTCGTCACTTATCGATATCCATAGGCTCGACTCGGAGCAGTGGACGCAACGGCGAATCAACATCTTGCCCAAAAGTATGGCATTCGAGGATATCCGACGATCAAAGGTAGATTGTATTATCTGTATAATATACAATCCCACTCTCATTCCTTTTACAGAGTTTGGTGCCAAGAAGAAGAGTCCGAAAGACTACCCTGGTGGCCGTACGAAAAAGGATATTGTAGAGTATGTGAAAAACTCGGAAGAAGCCAAGAAACTCGGAGTCAGTGGATCGATTTCGACTGTCGATTTTCACTCCGTCTACCAATTCCTGCAGATGGATGGATCCACGCCAACAGCCTTGTTCTTCGGTAGCCCACAATCCAAGAAGAAAGACAAGAAGAGAGCTCCATCTTGGCTCTCATCTCTCTCGAACATGTATTCGAAGAAGAAAAAGGTCCAAATCGCGTACGTCCCTGGCAATGAGAAGAAGATTGCTCATCAGTTGGGTCTTTCCGACGACGACCTACCTGCTATTGCGATGATCTTCCCGTCTTCAAAGAAATTCATCACTTCCAGCATCTCTCCACTAAACGAAGCCTCTTCCAAAGCATTCATTGATGAGAACATAAAGCAGGGCGGAGATGACAGTCAAGACTTGCCTCACTTCCCGTCTCCAGACGTTGCAAAGAAGAAGCCACAGTATCAACTGCGTAGTCTAGATGCGACCAACTTGAAGACTTGCTTGACGAAACGTGGGAAAATGTGCGTCATTGTGTCTAGAGAAGATGAGAATGTCGCCAAGTCGTTGGCGAAAAAATATCGCCGAGACCCTTTCGTTTTCCTACATACGTCTCCATCCAATGACCTCTTCATATCCCTCCAATCTTCCATCGGAGCAGTCGATACCAACGCTTTCGTCCTAAAGCCTGGTCGGAAACCAAAGTACACTGGTAAGTGCATCTTCTTTCCGACGATTAACATAGGTTAATGTCCTTGTAAATAGCCATCTCCTCGACGGATGACAATTTGTCTACGACGTTGGACCGTATTGTCGAAGGCTCTGGTAGCTTTAGTACCCTGCCATCGGACATCCACAACCTGCTTGACAGTACGCACGACGAACTTTAAAGCAACAATCAAACCCTTCGGCCTTGTCATCTACGTCCATTTTCTTTATATCTAACTCGACGTTGATTTCGAGATACGAAGGCGGGACCCGACTTCCGTGTCCATCGCACGATAGGCTGGGATACAGTCCGCTCGCTCGCAGTATCCGTTCGCAGGCATAATGTTGGCAAAGCATCGAATCACATCATCCTTATCCTGAGCTTGGTTCGTGAGCGAGAAGGACGTTGCTAACTGCTGCTGGCTAGTCGTCGCAACTGGTCTCAAGTTCTCAGGCAAAACTTCAGGACCACGGAATTGACGACGTACGAGATGCGGCAATAGATCTGCTTTAATACTTGCTAGATGCTTCTTCTCCATCAAAAGACGTAGAACCCAGTGTGAGAAAATGTATAGATGGGCATCATATAGATCCGAGTGTAGGACGACTCGAGTTCGCCGTTTCAATAGACTCTTCGGAACTTCGACATCGTCATTCATGTGCACGGCAGGAGAGAGTAAGACCACTCGTTGGTCGCGATGCGTCAGACCGAAGCAGTCTGTCATTTCCTTATCACGACGCGGCTTGGCATTCTTTCCCGTCGGTTGTTCCTCTCGTTTTAAAAGCATTGTCACAGTCGAATCGTGAAGGCGATGGCAGTCTGCCAGGTCATGCAGGACAGCGTCCGTCACGAGATCACCAGCGATGACGATAAAATCACGCGTGATACGATCTGCGATTTCACGCAAAGCTTCTCCAGTCTCGCAATTGTCCGTGACTTCTGCAATCTCTACTTGCAACGTGCCGTCATAGGTGCGAGTGATAAAGTCTTCGATACGAGGCGCGAGTTCGTGGCCGGTGACGACGATCGCTTCTGAGAACCCAGAGCTTTCAAGAAGCTGAAGTTGGTACCATAGCAACGGACGTCCGTTAATCGGTAACAACGATTTTGGTGTGTCTTCTGTCAGTGGGTACAAGCGAATGCCGCTGCCACCAGCAAGGACGATCGCCTGGAACTCGGCCATTTCGATCGTTTGTGGCGAATTGATGTCTAAAGAAAAAGAAAAGAAATACGTGCTCTGAAGAGATGTTGAAGCCATCAAGATATCCGTTTCGTCATTGACACGATGACAACGATCTGCTTGTGGACGCTACTTGCTATCGTCGCAAGTATTGCAAGCGCCGACGAGGTGGCTACTACGAAGGGAAATTCAAGCTGTGGGTATATAAAGAAAGGATCGCTGCCGTTTTGCTCCATGGTCGACTATTATGCTGTTGTGACCAATGACGATGTAAATGGAGTGGCAAAGGATTTAACGGCAAAGAACTATTACGACAATCTTGATATTATATTGCAGCGTTTTGGATGTAATGTCAAGTACAGCTTGTACGGGTGTGACGACTGCAGAGATGCGTACAAGTATTGGATCTGTAGTGTCCAATTTCCGCGATGCAAATCATCTACTGTATCAACGGAAGAATGTACCAGTAGCGAAATTGCATCCTCCAATATGCGATGCGAAGGAAGCACTATCGATCACGGCCGCACATGCCTTTCGATATGCCAAGATGTCGTTCGAAAATGCCCCTACGTTCTTGAATTTAAATGTCCGCAAGTACGTCTTGTAGTACCATACTTTCACAAATCATTCGATTTCTCATCTTTCCACCACCTATAGAAAGACACAGCTTTCTTCTCCTCTGACATCACAACCTGTAATAAGCTCGATCGCTTTCAGCATCCAGAGTTTCCGGATAAACCGTGGCCTGGAAACTTTCAAGAATAGAAGCGCCAAGATAAATACATTAATAATCTCTTGGATCCTCCATTCATTCCTATTTCTTGAAACCATTCCCACACTTTCTAAGGGGAATGTATAGAAGGAGATTTGGAGTCTTCTAAACTTTATTCCGTACAGTGTTGGTTGTTCTGGACTTCTTCAAACTCCATTTCAAAGTACATGGAGAAAAGGAGATGGAGCGACTGCAAATAACCTTTGTTGTAAATAGGAATATCCAGTATCCCACAAACGATCTGAACCAGTTGCTTTAGGTCAACATCTAGTGTTGTCACGTTGGCACACAATTGAAGAACGGATTCATCCAGACCATCTTCGAATGCTTCAGACCAATACCCCATAAGACTATCCACTGCTGGCATGGGTTTATCATAAACAACCTAAAGACAATTAAAAGTGGGATAGATGAAATTTTTAAAGTAATAAACGTACTTGTGGAAACGGCGTCATCTTTCTTACTCGCTCTACACTTTGCATCCACTCATCAATTGCTTGAGGTCGATGACTTGCATCATCAATACTGCGAACAGGCACAGCCGATCGGTTCCGACTTGATCGTTGCTTGGACTGTGCTTGTAAAAGTAGCTCTATTTCTGATCTATTTGATCCCAAGGTCGGTTCTCGCAAGACACTCCTTCCGATGCCGTCATCCATATTATCTGGTCGAGGGATCTAGATCCAAAATAAGAAAATTCACTTAGAAATTATAAAGGTTCTGCCTACGTTAATCGCGTCGAAGGGGTCCCCAATCGCTGGTATCCAAGTCGGAAGGAATGGTTTGAATTTGCATTCAAGGTCAAACGTCGTAGGCTCGAAATCATCGATGTACTATATTCACGGGAAGGTGTTACTTGTAAAAGAGTATGTGTAAAAAGTTCAAACATACCTTGAATATCTGTTGAAGCCTATCATCTTGAAGCACTTTCACATCCTCCACGACCTCTTTGGGACTATCAGGCGGTATTGAATCTACGACTAAAACTTCAGGACTGCTCGGTTGCTGCTGTGTTGCTGAGTCTGGACTGTTTTCCCTTTTCTTGAAGAAGTCACTTGGAACAGCGTTTCGATACTTTTCTAACTCTTTCGCAGCCGTCTGTGGCCGGCGGTCCTTGCAGATAGACGATCTGTGTTTAATAAAGTCACGTTGAATCATGTTTAGATCATCCTCTTCCGAAGAGCTAGAGCTGCATAATTCCATGGCACGTGGATCCTCTTCCTCCCTCGTCTCATATTCGTCAGCTATATACATCCATTCTTATCTCGTGTTTGCTATATGGTAAGATGCTAAAGTCTACCTGCTTCTGTGATTAATTCATCCACTTGTGCAGCTGTTAGCTTGTCCTTGGGAGAATGGAAACTTGGTATGCTACGTGGAGATGAACGAGACGGACTGAGGCCTTGGAGCGGTGAACCGGGTATCTCTGGTGGTCCGTCCGTACTCGTACTATCATCGCTTTCCCGATTGTGTTCATCAAATTGTGAATGCAGGAATGGAGAGAGGACGTGACTGCCATCTTCGTCACTTGACAGCTCACTCTGTTCTATATCGCTCTCATTGATTGAGCCAATGCTTCTTCGGTGACGACCATCTAATATATCGTTAATAGGTGCTGAAGGAATCACTTTGGATTAAATGTGTCACCATGCCGATGGGTTGGGGATGGTGACGCATCGGTATCGATGCTAGACAAGGTCATGCATCGATTAGCAATGAGTAACGATAGAAGGGTGCATAGCAAAACAACCTTTGTCGCAATACTTCATCAATGCGATACACCTCATCCATACTCTACACTACTGTTTAGTACGTAACTACGTCCTTACTCTGATGTCTGCTCTACCTGATCATGTAGTAGTGTCGTGTCCTAGAGATACAAGAGCCTAGAAATGAGTCATGGCTTACTACGTAGCTCATAATCGCCTACCTCTTCCATGGCACTCATCGTCATACAAATCTTCACCAGGACCTCGTGACGGAAGAATATAGCCAGTGAGCTATCGAGGCATGCACCGTACTATCGTCTCAAGTCTACGCTCACCTAGTGTCTGTTCAGAGTACGAAGCGACGTACAGCCGTTCAAGATCGAAATCTTCCGCATAGTGTAATCAAGTCAAGCTGGAGGAACCCACAAAATCATCTGTACGGTTGCTCACATAATTACGTCTATTGAACCATCCCAAAAGAAAGTGGAAAGTAAGAAGCAAAGCGCATCAATCCTCTTCCGCCTGCACACCTATCGCCAAAAGGAAGAACGATCTGGAGACAAACTAGCTTATTCTCCCACACGTTCAACCCATCTAGGATTTTTTATCGTGGGCATTCGTAACAGAGAAAAGGAAGAAGGAATTGATTTTGTTATTTTTATCCGCCGAGAAGACCGAAGAGTAGCCACGGACAGCATTCATTCTTTCTATTGCTCATGCAGTTCTTTAAACAGCTCACGGACCCGGCCCTTAAGCGCCTCTACAAGTTCGTCCTCAAGCGCATGATCGGTCGCTTCCTTGCGACAAACGAACTGGATTTGGATCAGCTTGACGTACATTTGAGAGCTGGACGGATCGAGTTGTGTGACTTGGAGCTCGATGCCAATGTCCTCAATACAGAACTATGTGAAGCCTATGGACTGCCGTTCCGAGTCCAAAAAGGCTACTTGGGCTCTGTACGTGTTGCCATATCGTATGCGAACATCATGAGCGAAAGCTGCCTTGTGGAAGTGGATGACATTGAAATCGTACTTGCTCCACTAAGTGACGTCGAGTTCGATGCGGCATCTCGTCCTTCACAAGAGGCGAGAAAATCAGATGAAGAAAATGAAGAAAAAAGTTCTTCCGTGTCATCTGCTTCCGCTTCTACGACGCCAGAGCCGGTGGATGACATCTCGCAAGAAGGACTAGACTTTGTCGCGAACTGGATCGAGCAAGTCACATCAAAGATCAAGGTGACGTTCTCCAACATTTGTATCTCACTTACGACTGGCACTGGATGCGATGAAGACATTGCCTTAGCTCTCAAATTGGAATGGGCACAGGTTACAGATGAATCTGCTAGTGAAGTACAGAGTGCGTACGGTCGCAGCAGTTTAACAGATCCTCCTGGTATGCAAGATGCACAAGGTGGTATGTTCGGTAGTTTTCAGCAACAATCGATGGCAGGTAGCACACTCTTTGGCATTTCACAGAAGGCTGTCAAGTTCCATGGCATTAGCATTGAACTAGAGTCAAGACAGAAAGATTCAGACGATTTAAATCTGTCGCATTCGATATTGACGAGTGATGCATCGAAAGCATGCTACATCCAGCTCAAGCTATCGCATTATGAAGCTGTGCAGGCTCCGACGGTGGATGCAGATGTCTTCTTACATTCCGTTCGAGCGGTGCTACAGCCTCAAGACTTTATTCCGCTGGGAAAACTCATCGACACGTATTCACAAGAGCCTAGTCAACTGCGCAAGAAGCTTGTGGATGGCGACTTTGGATCCACATCTATGTTCGACTCGGTATGCGATGGTAAGCCGCAGTGGATGGCCGGAAATGAGCAAGCTGGTGGAGATGACGAAGAAGGTGCGGTGGATCTATCGTTCAAGGAGTTTCAACGCATCGAGCAACTGCTCCAGCACTATCGTCAGACTCGAGACGAACTGCGCAAGTCTCGCGTACACACAGACGATCGAGAGGATCCTCCATCCACTGCAGCATTCGCACGTAAGCTGTCTGCCGTAGACAGTGTTGAGAGCGTCGGATTATCTGACCTGGAGGATGAAGACGACGGATTCTTCGATGCAGAGACCGGGACGGAATCGATGCTAGGTGGAGATGCCCAGACGACGTTCATGAACGAATCCATCTACGCCTCTGCGATCAACGACGAGACGTCCAGTCAAGGTGGCTTCGGAATGTCCAAGCAAGACCGAGCATCTAAACGTCTTCAGAGTCGAGTTAAAGTCCATTTGCTTGAGTGCGACGCCATTTTACTCTACGAAGACTTGTTCGAGGATGAAGCGGAGCCGACAGAAGAAGAGAAGCCTCTCTTCCGGAAACCTCCTGTGTCTGTAAAAGGGCAGGAACGACTCATTCTGCATGGAAAAGACCTCGTATGCTCTTGTCTCATGTACCCTCGTCACGTCGCGGTGTCATGTTCCGTCGGAAGTCTCGACGTGAATGAAAAATTCCGCCCTCGAACATCAATGAGTGACATTGAGGAAGAAGACAGTTTATTAGAAGTCAATGTTCTCGGATTTGCAGAGAAGCATCCATTGAGTGGCAAACGCGTGCACATGACCAGCGCTTTGACAGCTCAAATCCGATTGGACTTTGATGCAGACAGCGAAGCAAAGGAGACACAGTCGCTGTCGATCCAGATGAACACACGACCGGTCTTGTTGGAGTGGGACATGTACTTGCTCGATCGAGCACATAACTACATGGACCTGATGGAACAGCATGCACAGGCGAAGGCCAAGGATCCAGTGATGAAGGTTGTACAGGATTACCCAAAGACCCTGGAACTCTCAACTGATTGCGTCGAAGCGATCTTACGGTTCCCCATGGTTAGTAGTGATGCCATCCGCCATGGTCCGTCTTCCAATCGAGGTCTGTGTGAAGATCGGATGGTCGTCTTGCTCCACAGTGTACATGTAACGTCCGATTCTTCCAACGAAAAAGAGCAATCGGATCGAAGACGTTTGGAATGGCTATCAGAATTCGATTTAGAGTTCACGACAGGTCGAGTTACTTTACTAACTCCAACGAACGGTGATCAGCGTCTACCGGTGGAAGAGTATGTGCTTTTGGATGGACGAGAAGAGACGAGTACGTCGGACAAGTGCAGACTTAAGCTCCGTCTCCAGACACCGACTCGGTCTGAGATCCAACAAGCTATGGACGCCAAGGACAGTCTGTCGCAGGATTCTAGCCAGAACATTGATAAGAATGTGTCTAGTGACTCGAATCCGACTGGAGAAGATAATGACGGTGGTCGTGTCGGTCTCAACGGATGGAATCTAGATGCTCTAGCTAGATGCCAGCACTTTGAGAAGTGTACGAGTGCTGCGTCACTCTTCTGTCTTGATATTGTAGTGCCGCATGCGGATATCGGGATTGCTCGTCCGACACTTGCACGGTTGATGGTACTCATCGACGCTTTACTTCTCATTAATCCTCTCGATGTGAATGGGTACAATCAGTCGGTGGCGTCATCTCACGGTCGGAAGCTACCCCCATGCTACATGAGTGTCAACGTCCTCTTGCAAGATGGTACGTTGACGCTACAGGACAACATCCAAACGTGTTCAAAGACGCAAGAGACGTTGTTCAAGTACCACTTTGCATACGAAAGCGTTCGTATCTTCCAAGTGTCACAATGGATGAGTCAGCTGACATCCAGACTGCACGCGTCTGCGCAGAATGTCACATTACTAGAGGAGAATGGGGACTCAAAGGAAGTACTTCCGATCATTTACAAGACACCGTTTGGTATCTCGAGTGCGCCCATGCTCTTTGTCGGTGTCGATATTATCGATCAGACGCAAGAGATGCGAGAGATGAAGGTCGAAATGCACTTGTCCAACTTGAGTCTGCGCTATGACGCAACGTCCAAGTGGCTTCTGCAGTTCCTCGATATGATCTTAATCGACTACCCGGCACCTATCATTCCTCTTGACAGTGGAGACGTGAGTGAGGATGAAGTGGAAAGGATTCGAAGTGAATTAGCTCGAGGCGAATGTGAAGTCGTAAAACTAGCAACGCCACCTCGCACCATCTTCACGAAACTCTTTGTCAACATGTACGACGGCCTAGTTGACTATGCACCTCCAGACATTAGCTCTCGCGTCATTGTCGTCGTTGGCAACCTCTGCGTCTCGTCCAACGTCGTGACGGGAGCTCAGCTACAAGGATACAAGATCATCGCGAGCGATCTTCAGCTCTTTTTAACCGAAGCACGTTCCAGTTATGATGAGATCGACCGCTGCGTCTTAGGTAACGAGCTCTACTTTCCAGAAGCACAGAGCTTACAACGTGGTAACCCGCGCTTCGCCTGTGCGACTGCACGTCAGGACCTAGCACAAGTGTATCCTTCATTGCTCATGTTTTTGGAAAAGTCTGGGTTCCTACAGCTCGCAACCATGGACTTTATCGATATTTTCCTGCGGATTAAAGTTCCTGAGACGACAGACGATGATGCAGCGTCAAGTGATTTCCCTGAGCTGTCGGTGGAACTGAATTTGGGGACTGCAAACCTTTACGTATGCTTTGATTCGTTTAATACGCTAGTGGAAGCCATTGGGAAGTTTACGGACGACTTGGCGATCGAACAAACGCCGACGGATACGACCGGGTACGTTGGTTTTGATAAAGATCAAGAACGTTCGAGTGTGTCTGTCGCGACGAACTTGCAGGCGAGTCCGAATATCGGATCCTCGTCTTCAACATCTCCGCCTACAGGTATGCTGAAGACTGAGAGCAGGTTGTGGCGAAGCGATGTGAGTGAATCAAGGAGCGAGCGAGGCATGAGCGTAGAGGATCTATCGTCTGGACGTGATAGTGACTTGAACGTGATGCAGCAAATTGAAGAGAATGCATTTGGAGGTATGATGAATATGCCAGAGACAAAGGCCGCGACAGACACAGAGGCGAGACTCCTCCGAACTCGTTTAAATGAGATGAAGAAGCAGAAGGAACGTATGGTCGGATCGGATGTCGAGACGGAGTCATATATGACAAGTCGCATTGGTCAGCAAGAGGAAGAGAAGCCGCGTGTACGTATCAATGAGCTCGTGATCGAGAACTACTATGCGCAAGGACAACAAGAGGATACGAATGCTGACTTCCTCATGGATTTGGAAGAGAAACGAGCTCCGGATCCATGGTTTGACAACACGAGTCAACGAGATGGTTCGTGTGACGAAGGAAATGCCAAGTGGTTGGGCATGCACGAAGCGTCTAGTCCACACTCTGCTGCATCCTCCTCCCCGGACTTTGAAGCTGTGGACGACAATCACGAGTGGCGATCGTTCCATTCGCAGAGGCTGCTGGAAGACTCGGATGAAGAAAGCGATGTGTTTGACCCGAATGCGAACGGCAAGAGTCGATGGTGGGGACGACAGCACGAGTTTGAGTTGAGTGAACTCCAGACGGAAGAGACAGCCTCTTCTTTCTCGAGACACATGGATCAACTGGATGATGAAGGCTATCATCCGCCAGAGTCACAGGAAGCCATGTCCATGTCAATCCTTTGTTCTGGCGAGAATGAAGATGGGGAAGACGCAGAGGTTGAATTGGACTTTGAACTCGATAAGGAGCTCCAGACACAGTTTAGTCGACTGCTCAGTGACTCGGACAATGAAGATGACGACTTGAGCGACTTGTCGGACGCTCGATACCGTCAAGAGAGTGGTAAACCGTCTGTCTCTAGCTCTTCTCCTCGTAATATCCCGTCGCAATCCTTCACGTCAAGTCAAGTGGGCTCTACGACTGAGAGCTCCGTTCGTGATGAACCGACGGCTAGATGGTTTTACGATGAAGACGATAGAGAGCATGGTACACCTACAGGTCCTCCATCACGTATCTATCCGCACCATATTGAGATTCCAATTGGAGGAGCTGGTGCATCTCTTTCGTTTGGTGAAAAGGAGATGGATGATGCCATTCGGAGTATTGCCAAGGAGAGTGCAGCAATGAAAGTAGAGACGTCTACTCCGGTCGTCGTCACGAACGTCTTACTGCGTGACTTTAACCTCTGCGTCCGGTTCTTTGGTGGATCCGACTGGATTCGATCGGAGGCGAAAAAGCAGTCGGAGGCAAAGCCACCAACGAGTCAGACTGCTACAAGCGAACGAAAGCAACCTGCGAAGAAGGAGAAACTGCTAGATGCACTATTAGATGACTATGTCCCATCCAGCACGCATCTCTTTGAAGAAGACGATACGTTCTCAATACATACGGACACGAAGACGCAGACGAGAAAACGATCGATGAAGAGTGGACGCAAGACGGAAGAGATGCTGGAGATGAATATCTCTAGAGTTCAGCTCCGTGTCGATCGGTTTAATGAAGCCGAGTCACAGCCATTGGCATCCAGTCTGGTACTGGCGCTTGGAGATCTAGAGCTGCTGGACTACATCTCAACGTCTCAGATACGGAAGATTATATGCTACTGGAAGAGTGATACGACACATCGACGTGAGAGTGATAGTAGTATGGTGCATGTGCACTTGATGACCGTTCGTCCTGGACAAAGTCTGTGTGAAGAGCATCGACTCAAGGTGAAACTCCTGCCTCTACGCATCAATTTGGACCAAGAGGTCGTGGCATTCTTGCGGCAGTTTGTGCCGGAAGAAGACGCGACGTCGAGACCACGACGTCATTCTTCGTTTAATGAACAAGATGTGAGTATGGAGGAAGGAACCGAGTTACCTACACGTAATGTCGGGTCAGACGTTGCGTTAGGCTCTTGGTTCTTCCAGAGCATTGACATTCGACCATGCAAAATTAAGATTGATTACCGTCCGACACACGTCAACTATAGAGCGCTGAGAGAAGGCGACTACTTGGAAGTAATTAATCTATTTGTCTTGGAAGGCATGGAACTCGTGCTGCATCGTGTCAAGATGAGTGGCGTGGACGGATGGAAGGCGCTGGGAGATCTAGTGCTTGGCTCGTGGGTCAATGACATCTCTCGTCATCAACTTCACAAGTGTGTCGCTAGTGTCTCTCTACCTCCTCTACGCCCGTTCGTGAATGTCGGATCGGGTGCAGCTGACTTGATCCTGCTGCCGCTGGAGCACTATGGGAAAGACCGACGACTCGTAAGAGGGCTCAAAAAGGGAGCTCGGAGCTTTTTGCGATCGCTCACGGTGGAAACGCTGAACACTGCTTCAAAGGTGGCACAGGGTACACAGGCATTGCTGCAGCATGCAGATGACGTTGTATCAGCGTCTTCCTCGTCTCGTAAGCGTCAGATCGCGTACCGTCAATCGGGAAGTCGCATCAAGCGCAACTCGAAACGACTTGGCGGAGGAGGTATCCGTCAAGCTCAGGAAAGTGGTGGCGGTATCGGCAGTCGACAGTACCTGGCTCAACAACCTTCGAATGCATCGGAGGGATTGTACCAAGCGTACGATTCGTTCTCGAGAGAATTGCAGACGGCAGCAAAGACGATTGTTGCCGTACCGCTGGTAGAATACAAAAAGACTGGGTCGCAAGGGTACGCCCGGTCCGTCATTCGAGCAGTTCCCGTGGCTGTGCTTCGACCGATGATTGGCGCCACGGAAGCCATGTCCAAGGCTCTGATCGGTGCACGCAATGGCGTGGATCCAGAGTTGATGGAGGACATTCAGAACAAGTTCAAGGACTTTTCATAAAGACTTTGCCACCAAGTCGATCGACTTTTATATCTTTGAAAAAAAGAAATATCGATTTCATTATTGAATGTCTTGTTGCTATTCTATTCTTGCTAGTCCAGTACTCTTTAATAATTAGGAAGCGAAGCGTAGGAAAAGTTTCTGCATAACTGGTAACCTCGGATGTATTGACATTCCTTGAAGATGAAGGTTCAAGCTGCGCTAGTCAGAATCTGTCAGTGCAAAAATACACCATCGATAGATTTAATTAAAGGGTATGTCTATGAAACTTCTGTAAATTAAAATATTCATCGTCCAAGCAAAGCTCTATGGTGATGTCATCACTGGTAGCTTTGAGATGCTGATAGCAGACGATACGACTAGTCAAGTGCAGGAACGTATCTTTGACTCACCCGTTGAAAGATAAAACGCTTCGTATAAAAGATGTTCGGGGATGGAAAGACTAGAGGGAAACAACAATGAATGTAAGCTCTATGCTTGAAACCGATGTAGCTGGATACTTGTGTGCGCCCTCTTCTAGCAAACGGACATCAGAAGCTTACCCTTTATCATCCTCTGTCGATGGCCACATTCTCAAGTGTCTTCTCGTTCTTCTCTATTCCTGCTCAACATTGTCTCTTGACACGATGGAACCGGAGCAAAATTTAAATCGAGCGTTTCCCGAAGTAATCGTTGAACGTATCCGGGCAACTTTTCTGGTGCTTAATCGAGTTACTCGAATCGATCCTCATTCTCCAATTTGCCTGGATCCAGTAACCTCACCTCCCAACACTCTACAACGAGTATGAAAGTCACTGCTTTCTCAGTATCCCTGCTAGCATCCTTGGGTGCTACATCCGGAGATGAAAATCCTCTCATGTGCCAAGAAGATATGGGAGGCAAGTGTGGTGACAGCAGTCAGCCTCAAGAATGGAATTGCTGTATGTCTGGATACTGCCAACCGTGGAACAGCGAGTACTATCAATGCGTCGAGAAGCCTGACAACTGCCCGATCCAAGAAACGGATATCGATTACTATGGCAATGATATCGAGACCATCAAGGACATCTTCCCTTGGGAATGCTGCGATAAATGCAACGAAAACGATGAATGTAAAGGGTATACTTTTGTCAATGAAAACGACGATGGCCAATCTGCGTGCTACTTGAAGTCAGCGATGACTATGCAAGCACGAGCAGAGAAGAAAGGAGCTGTCTCTGCGCATGTCAACGAAGAAGGAAGTTGCGTTAGCCCTGGCCAGGTCTGTGGAGATGCGACGGATCAACTCTGTTGCGAAGCGTCTAGCGTTTGCACACCATGGACTACCGGAACATATCGATGCATCGATATTCCTATGGACTGCCCAGACCAAGAGCCAGACATCGATTACTATGGAAACGATCTAGAGACCGTTAAAGGTGTCTTGCCCTGGGTGTGCTGTGATATGTGCAATGCTGACGAACACTGTGCCGGATACACATTTGTGGCTGACAACGACGATGGACTATCGGCTTGCTACCTCAAGACGGCCATGACCGACGAGTCTCGCGTTGAGAAGCAAGGAGCTGTGTCGGCCGTCGTGCGCAATGAGCCGAGCTCAGGCTGCGACCAAGCCGTCGGCGACTCGTGTGGTAACTCGGACGGCA